>JAXIVJ010006577.1:5000-66021 GCA_036785665.1 Chirona hameri
TTGTCGTTGGCAGCCGAACCATTACCATATACAGAGATACAGTATCTCACGCGCGAGATGACCAGACCGCGCACAATAGTCAACATCACACGCTGCGGGAGGAAGTGCCTCAGGTGGCGGAGACCGATCAGGAGGCCGACACACTTACGTAAGTGACGTCACGACATGTGACTGACATGTGTACTACGTCACTGACATGTGACATGTGACATGTCCCAGCTAATATGGCGGCCAAACAGTACAACTAAGTTTTTAACACACGGGCTCTCCTGAATGGTCTCGCCACCGACCCGCACGCTGACAAATGAGAGGTCAGAGAGTTCTATCGGGTGCCAAGGAGAAGGATTTCAGTTTTGGAAGCGTTGAGTTTAAGTCCGTGTGCATGGAACCACGATGACAAGGAGTTTGAGTCTGAGTTCAGACTCAAGAATTTCGCATCCAGCCAAATTTCAAACAAGACCGCTGAGCTTAATTTTGCTTGTCACGCAATGCTGTGACCGTGAGCGGCCATTCTAGTGAATGTGTTGAATATGAATTGAATATGATTGTGAATATGAATGTGTTGATGGTTGTTAGCCGGCCCCATAAGCCGGTTGGGATATTTTACCTTCCTAGGGCTGAACCCGACACAGTAGGCTGTGAGTCCATACTCCATGTTGCTATATCCTCTGCTACGGTGGCGATGATATGAGGTACTTTTGGTATATTTTAATATCGTTTACAAGTTCTTTAAAATATAAGACATTCATGTTCAGAGGGAATGTGATTGACTTGGGTAGAATAGCCATTTACAAATATGAAATAAACTACATGTAGCAATAAATATTAGCCAACGACAATCATAACAATAAACTAACTTAAATATTAAACCATCTTAAAGGGAAATAATGACCTTTTCCACAAAAATGGAGTTATTACTTGAAATCGACAGACGAGACCAAAATATATTGTAAATTCATCACATTTTGCATAAAAACTTTCCTACCAAAAGATATTTATAAAGTTAAACTTGATAAGCGTTCTACACTTTTAACGACCGGTACTTGCAAGTACTAATTTGGTCCTGATCAAACTGCGGGCTTTTCCCGTATTGCTTTTTTACGTAACGGAGTGGAAAATATATTGTGCGTTCTGTTTGTTGTGATTACATGCCCCACGATCCTCTACAATTAACAGCCATTGAATACAAAAGTAACCAAATTAGCAGTTACTGATGCACATAACGGCGGCCTAGTTCGTGGTTGCGACCCTCAATTTTTGTTGAATTGCTTAACCAGCGCCGTGCCGGGGGGGGGGGGGCGTTTAGACCCCCCCCCCCCCCCCCTCCCTAAGGTTTTTAGAGGATAGCGGAAAAACCGCGCCGCCGTTTTTGGCATAGCTGTTAGGACATCAATTACCCACAAAGTGTTATTTTTTTTACTTCGGGTCATGTCAGGTCAGGTCACCAGGCCAGGTCACGTGACCACACCTCCAAAAATGTTTCCGGTCGCACCACAGCCACAGTTTATGGCCGATCGATTTCGTACTTACAGGATTGTATAAGGGCAATAGTACCTACAATTCCTATATCTCGGATTTTTTTATATCGGTGACCAAAGGTCGGGTCAATTTCGTGACCTCCCCATTATAAGTCAATGGGGAAATAATCAAATGCTTCTTATTTTGAGGATACGAATGATATCATCCCAACTCCTTCTGGATCAGGTTATCATAGACCATTCTTGAAGTTCCAGGTGCAATTTTTGTTCAGTCACCCCTACAGGGTCAGATGAGGTCACCCGAGGTCACCAACACATTTTTGCCAATAACTCTCGACAAAATCAAGATAGAGAAGTGAAACTGGCACCAATATGTTTGTATCGTCGAGGCACGTCTCCCAATGTGCAACATGACCTAATTGGGTCACCACTTTACCTTGACCTGAGGTCAAATTTATAAGTTGACCTAACCTAATCATCATGCATATGATGCGAAGCGCCTTGACGAGACAAACACGATGGCGTCAAAATAATTGTTCTATCTTGATTAGGTAAAAATATATTTGCGAAGACTGTTTTGCTAAGAAATGGCCTTTTTGACATTTGATGACCTCTGGAGCCTAAACTATTGACCTGAGCTTAAATATGAAGACACCTCGGCGATTGAATTTTGCAAGAGATTTCCATTGCTTTTTCCGTTTGTTCCTAGCTATCATAGTTCCTGTGATATCCTGGGGGTTTCTGGAGCGAAGTCCTAAAACTTGCAAATCTGACCCTTGATGACCTCTGGTGACCTCAATAGTGACCTGGGAAAAAAATGCCTGAAACCGTTTCAAAATGCATTTTGACGAGCTTTCGAATGGCGTTTTCGGTTTTGTCTACGTCCCATAGGAGCCGAGTTAGAAAGGGGCGTCGAAACGCCAACGCCTCCCCGTCCCCCCCCCCCCCCCCCCCCCCTCCCCGGCACGGCGAAGGTGGCGCCGAGCACCGGCGCCACCTTGAATTGGGTTTGCAATTTGCTTTAAAACCCTGTTTTTTACGATTTTTGCAAACATTTGTCGTTTTTCTACCAACATGACGTCATCAAAACATCATTATTTCACAAATTTCTCAACCAATTTCAATTAACTTTGTACAGCATACGTATAATTGTTGTAAACTCAGCTACTGCAAATTTCAGCAAGATGCGCCGCATGTGTAAAAAGTTATGCAAGAAAAATATCAGGGGGGTCGTTTTAGGACCCCCCCCCCCCGTAGGGCGAGGGTTAAGCGACTAAGAAAGTTTAGGCTGATATATTTTATTATTAATAAATTGTCCACAACAAACTCTCCTAAAATTAATTCCATAATATATTAATTGAAAAATAATTGATTTAATATTAATTGATTTATTTAATAGTTATTATAGTTAATATATTAAATAATTAGGAGAATTCATTAAGTTTATTCTCGCAATGCCAATTGTCTCGCTCGCTTAGATTAAGTCCAATTCCGTCTTGCCTCAAATGATGAAGGCAAGACAAAGAAGGGGCCGGAGTCCTTTTTTGGGGGTGGGGGATGGGGAGGGAGTGGTTCTCGCCCACCCAATAGTCCGGCCTATAGCTATATGCCGCCGCGGGTGGGGGGGGGGGACACCCCCCTCCGCGGCGGGGAACCGAATGACTTGGCCGGAGTCCGCGGGCGAGGAGGCCTCGGTAGCCGGCACCGACCGCGCCGACCGGCCGCCTGCACCAGGTCGTCCCTCCACGGGCCGCACTCCTGAGCCTACTACCGCGCCGACCGGCCGCCTGCACCAGGTCGTCCCTCCACGGGCCGCACTCCTGAGCCTACTGCCGGCGCTCCACCGGCAGACCTCGCCGCATTTAGTCCGCACATATGTTGGCGACATCTCTGCCCGTCTGCCGGATGGCTCAGGCACGTGCTGGCCTCGTGTCGGTGTCGACTGCGACCCAGCTGCTGTGGGTGACCCAGCCGCGGTCACCGCTCCCCGGCCGGACACGGACGAAGCCGCCCGGCGCGTCGCGTCAGAATTTGGCGGGTTCTGATTTGCGCCGCCTGATCTGTCAGTCGGCTGCCGGCCGCAGCTCCGCCGCCGAACCGACGCCCTCCGCCGTCTTTCTGTCAAGCCAAAGGTTATAGCTGTGTCTGCTGGTGCTGAAAGCTCAGCAATTGGATTACAGTTAGTGCGCCGCCATTCCTGACCTGATCAGGGGAAGAGCGAGCCCAGGTGGTGGCTACGTTCACCGCCGCTGCTGTGGTGAGTAGCACCGGCTGACCTCCAGTTCGTTAGAACGCGGTCACAGGAGGCCAGGCGGCGGGCGGGTTTACTGAGTGCTGGGCAGGCAGCAAAGGCCGCGAGCTGCGAAAGTTTGTGTACCGATGGAGCAGCGGATGGGTTAAAAAAAAACTCGAAATAACTTCCTCGTAATCTTATAATTGTAGATACATACAATATACATGCTCCGAGAAGGGCTAAAACGACGGGTTAAAATGGCATACGTATTGCTGCTCATCATTATTGCTATGTATAGCCCGTCTAGCTCGATCATCGTCGGACGTATAATTTAAACCTACAGATTAGGCAGTCTCTTGTCACTCAGCCAGACTCAGTCACGACTGAGTTACGAGTACGAACATCACATGCCCTCAGGGCAAATACGTCACGGTCTAATAAGCCCGGACATATCATCGGACTCAACCAGCTGATGTCGATACATACCTACTAGCATTAAATTTGATGAAAGCGAGACGAAAACGGAAGATAGCTTCCTCAACAATGGGGTGTGGGACAGGTAGTGGGTTTTAACGCATAAAAACAAAAACATTCAGCATATTGTTCTAGATTGTTCTATATACTTCTCACACAAATCTTAGACCATCTTCTGTCCTTAAACTTCCTCTTAACTTCTCATAAAAACCTGTCTTGATTTTGTTTGTAACGTCACGACACTCGTGATTTGTGACGGCACTTTTGATTTTCACTATGGTCGTGACGTCATAACTACAAGGACATGAGCCTTAGTTTTAGGTCTTAGTTTTTACACATTTTTGAGTTCATTTCGTTTTTTTATAATACAAATATATTTACATTATGAAAAATGATCCTGGTTTTTATGAACCCAAAAAATTGGTACCTTACAAAATTGTCCCCCCACCCCATTGCCACATATATGAACCGAGAGGCGTAGAGAAGACATCACACGCTAAATGGGATCAAGCATGTTAAATGTTTTGAGCTTATGAATATTATTTCGGTTTAACAGTAACAGTTGACGGATTACCTGACATTTTAAATGAACACAAGCATTCCGGCAGATGTCGCCCCTTTTAGTAAAACGAATTGCTTGGACAGGAATCGCTATTCAATCACCATTTACATGCATATTTGCCATGCGTTTACTGCGTGTGTCGTCATCTTGTCTTCTTAAAATAGTTCATGGTTTTCAATAGTTTAAAGAGAATAAACCGACACATAGGAGGCAGGCATTATGTATGCATATTGATTTGGGTTACCGGACTTTTTCGTTCGCAGAATGCACCATGTCTGTTCCGTTCAGCTTCCACGCGGTCAGCAAGGTGCGAGAGAACCTCGAGAAAGGTGATGGGTTCACACACGGCAACGCCAAGCCGGCGCCGCCCAAACAAGGCGCCTGGTTCTCCGGCCATGGTAAGTGTGATGCACTGATCTCAGCGTCAGTTTATCACTAGCAAAACATGTACAAAAGTACGTAAAACCGACACTCGCGGTGGTGGTATGGTTCAGACCGGTATGGTACTTTATATGTGTACCGACACTAGTGGCGGCGGAACGTATTTTTGGATCGGGGGCAAAGAAACCCAGGGGACCCCCTTGGCCAAAGCCTTGGTATCTCCTCCGATTTAGGCCACAATATTTTTCCGTGCCCCTAAATGGTCGCACAAAAACATCAAACAGGCCCATGTTGAAGTCTCAGGCCTTCCAAGGGCCCCTCAGGCCTACCGAGGGCCCCCTCAGGCCCGACTGAGGGCCTTCTGTCGGCCTTAGAGGGCCCTCAGGCTGGCTGGGGGCACCTCGGGGCCCAGTCATGTTTTCGGGCAAAACAAATTGAACTAACTTCTTGGAGGGCCCCTCTACAAATTGATGGGGGGGGCAAAAGCATATGTTTGCCCTGCCCCCCCCCCCCCCCCCCCAACTTCTTGAGTGGGGGGCAGCTGCCCCCTCTTCCACCGCCCCTGACCGACACTCTGGTACCTAGTTATATCACCACTCTACGGCAGACTCTACCGACCCCTCGCCCACAGACCATGGAAGTACGTGTAACATTTAAAGGGAATGTTTCGCCTTTGTATTGGTTTTGAACTTAGATAGCCTTTGGCCGTATTGAAATGTCGAAAATACTAAGGTCATTTTCCCCAAAACTTAGCCGTTTTTAAGCAATTTAATTTATAGTTTGCAAAATGGGGTCTAGGCTAGTACCGCCGCTGATTGGCTGACAGACACTTTGTCAGCCAATCCCACTTTGTCAGCCAATCAGCAGCGGTCTATAGCTCGATAATGACGTCATCATCCCAAATTTAAAAAAACTTAATTTGTATAAAGTTAAGTGACTTAGAGATACAAAAAAAAATATCACCATCGTTTTCAGCTGCACTTACTTCATATTTTCGACTACAACCAGCGTATATTTGACAACTTTCAGAAAGGTGAAACATTCCCTTTAAAGGGATATTGCCACCTCGCAGGCCAATATGGAGATTTTGGTATGAATTGGTAGATTAAGCGTGTCCGATTTAACCTGCAAAATTTGGTTCCCGAAACTCTCCCCCCCCCCCCCATTAGATCCAAAAATAAATTTGCACCAATCATGATTGGCACACATTCGTAAAATTGGAGTCGCCTCATCACTATTTAGAATCACTTCTTTGCGGACTATGATTTGCTTTTGAATATTGCAAACTCAACATCACCATTCCGGCAGTGCAGCTTAAAATTAAAATGCCTATACAGTTAACTATATTTGCAATAACCATAGCCTCTTTCATAATCAAACATGAATAAAGCAGCAAGAATGGCTATCGCTCGACTTTGGGGCCGTAGGAGATTTGTGACCAATACCCTATAACACAGATAGACTTTTCAAGGTCAAGTCTCGGCGAATTCGGACGCTTCGGCTTTGGGTGGGCGCCAATTACACAGCCAATCTGGATGAGAGCGGCCATCATGAATCTAGTACTGGGCACAGCTGGGAGCAACGTTTTGGAGTCAGAAAAAAATGCAGATACCCTACTTTAGGTGCTGCAGGAGCAAGTTTGAGCTTGAGCATACACGATTGTTGATCCCCACCATTCATTTAAGTTGCTTTTTAGAAATCCTCCGTAGGTGGCAATATCCCTTTAATGCCTGTGTCGACCCTTTTGTTAAGGTCCAAAACCGAACACTGAGGTTCGGTTACCAGCACTGAGGTATCTATACCAGCACTGAGGTATCTATACCAGCCTGTGGTCTGGGCCTGGTTCAATGTCGTACTCATGTCGAATGCTGAATTTGCACCGTTCTTTGCGGCTGATTGTACTGTTATTATATGTTTGTTCTAAATGCACAGGGTACGCAATAATACATCCACTAGCTATAATACATATAATAGCAATAAAAGCAAAATCGTCACCGACATTGTGCTTACACTGAATATCTATGCTTCCTCCATGTTATCTATGTATAGCCCAGTAACTTAGTCACCAAAACAGAGTTTCATATAGCCTATATTACATTAGAAAATGCCGAATTCGTGGAAATTATTTTATAGCAGTGCTGAGTGCTGCCATACTTCGAGCTCGTAAAATCTCAGAAGTAACAAAAACCAAACAGACGAACAATGAGCAGGCATGTGCACCTAACGTGACCGGCTGCTGACGTAAGGTAAATGTACCATGCCGCGCACCACCTGCGGTCCACACGCGTGTAACGCACCCTGTTCAAGGACACAACACAGCTACACCTAACAGTGGACTACGAAAGTAGACCCATACTACACCTAAGTATGGGTCTACTTTCAAAGAGTTCTGGTAGACATGAAGGGTAGAGCGGCCTCGCTGTGGTGGTGGTTTGGAACCTAAGGCCGCCGCAACTACTGTAATCATATGGCGCTCATGGCCTCATGCTTTGTGAGCAAATAGCATGTCGACAGTACTGAAAAGGTTGTGAAGCGGGGTTTAGATCATCTTCTCCACTGCGGTGTCACGATGTGGCATATTCCGCTTCATGTCGAATGGCAAAGGCAACACATCCACTTGGCTACTAGCTGTTCCAGTTAACCTGGCTGTGGTTTTAGCGATCCGACAGATAAGCCAGCGAGTTGTTTGAGTATGTTTGAATGTTCAGGATATGGCAAACTAGCTGATTAATAGCAGTGTATATCACTGACCATTCGTGCACGTTCACTTCGCAGCTAACAGCAAACCACTCAACTGACGGTCTGTGCCGGTTTTCAGTGGCAGCTGATCTTCTGCACTCGTACTCCAGCAAGATGATGAAGGCCATCTGGGGCCAGTACAACCTCTACTCGGTGCACAACTTCAAGTCGAATAAGGCCTTGCCCGGGGTTCTGGCCGCTCAGCCCCAGGAACTGCCTGGGGTTGAGCGTGGGGCGGACAGCGCGTCCGCCGGGGGTCTCTTCTCCTCCCACTGAGGGACTCACAGGTAAGGCGGGGATCTCTTCTCCTCCCACTGAGGGACTCACAGGTGAGGCCGGGGATCTCTTCTCCTCCCACTGAGGGACTCACCGGTAAGGCCGGGGTCTCTTCTCCCACTGAGGGGCTCACAGGTGAGGCCGGGGTCTCTTCTCCTCCCACTGAGGGACTCACAGGTAAGGCCGGCGGTCTCTTCTCCTCCCAATGAGGGAAATTACGTAAGGAGATTACTGAGGGACACGCGGTCAAGTTACCGTTTACACTCATTACGCGTTACATAATTAATTGTATATATTGGTTCCTTTTTCTACTAGAAGGCGAAAAATTATCTTAAAAGGGATTTTTCACCTTTGTATTGGTTTTGAGCTGAGATAGCCAATATCTTTGGCCGTTATTGAAATGTCGAAAATACAAAGGTCATTTTCCTCAAAACTTAGCCGTTTTTAAGCAATCCAATTTATAATTTGCAAAATGAGGCTAGTCCCGCCGCTGATTGGCTGACAGCCACTTCAAGATTGTTGGTCCTGGAAGTCAGACGACCTGTATTTCTCGAACCTTGGCGAGTACGATGTAAACAACGGCCAACGCAATAGGTTGCGGTACAAGTTGAAGTGTTTCACGCTGTTTGAAGTCTAAGTTATGGATTGATTGGTTTTTAAATAAATATTGAGCTATCGCAATGTCTCGCACGTCATTGTGTTCTGTGCGGGAGAAGACACAGTTCCACAATATTTGTATTTAAATCGCCAGAATTGTCTGGAAACGATTCTGCCATATGTTGGCAGCTAAAGGTTTTCTCTATAACTCTCTATAGCTCAATAATGACGTCATCATCCCAAATTTAACAACTTAATTTGTAGAAAGTTAAGTGACTTTTAGAGAGAAAAAATATCACCATCGTTTTCAGCAGCACTTACTTCATGTTTTCGACTACAACCAGCGTATATTTGACAACTTTCAGAAAGGTGAAACATTCCCTTTAACCCGCGCACTGCAGGGGGGTTGATCCCCCCCCCCCCCCCACTCAGGTTTTTCGCAGATAGCGCCGGGTTTTGGCTAACCTGTTAGGACATCAGTTGCGCACACTTTGAAGAAGAAAAATAACCTCGGGTCATCTCAGGTCAGGTCACCAGATCAGGTCACGTGACCCCACCTCCAAAAATGTTTGCAGTTGTGCCAAAGCCAGAGCTTCTCACCGATCAGTTTGAAACTTACAGGATGTCATGAGGGCATCAGTACCTACAATTCGCATATCTCGGAATTTTTATATCGGTGACCTATGGTCAGGTCAATTTCGTAACCTCCCCATAATAAGTCAATAGGGGAAATATACAAATGCTTCCTATTTCAAGGATATGCATGATATTAGTCCAATTACTTCTGGATCATGTTATTATAGGATATTCTTGATGATCCAAGTGTAAGTTTTGTTCAGTGACCCCTATGGGGTCATTTGAGGTCATGCGAGGTCACCGTCACTTTTTTGTCAATAACTCCCGACATAATGAAGATAGAGAAGTAAAAGCAATGTGTTTGTCTCGTCGAGACACGTCTTCCCATATGCAACATGCCCTACTCGGGTCACCACTTGACCTTGACCTGAGGTCAATTTTTGTTAAGTTGACTTAACAAAATCACCATGTATATCATTCAAAGCGCCGTGATGAGATCAACACAATGGCGTAAACAGTTTTCATTTATCTTTATTTTATTTTTTTAAAGTTAATAGCGAAAAACTATTTTGCAAAAAAATATTTTCCCCCCTTTTTTGACCTTTGGAGCCTCAAATATTGACCTGAGATCAATTTTGAGGACACCTTGTCGATTGAAAATTTCACTGGCTGGCGTTTGCTTTTTTCCGTTTGTTTCTAATTAGCATAGTTTCCGGGATATATGGGAATTTCTGGAGCGATGTCCTAAAACAGGAAAAAACTTTAAAATTTGACCTTTTTTGAAAATTTGAAGATGACCTCTGGTGACCTCAATTTTGACCTGACCTATAACAATACTGAATATTTTCGATAGAACTTGTATCAAGCTATCAAACACCGTTTTCCGCTTGTCGATACGTAGCGTAGTTTTCGAGATCTCACGGGGGGCGGAAATCATCCCCCCCCCCCCCCCCCTGCAGTTTGTGTTCGGCGCAAAGCCCCTGCAGTGCGCGGATTATAGGGAATGTTTCACCTTTGTATTAGTTTTAAACTGAGATAGCCATTATCTTGGGCCGTTATTGAAATGTCCAAATTACTAAGGTCATTTTTCCCAAACTTAACCGTTTTTAAGCAATTTAATTTACCATTTGCAAAATGACTCCAGGCTGGTGCAGCCGCTGATTGGCTGACAGCTGCTTTTTCAGCCAATCCCACTTTGTCCGCCAATCAGCGGCGGTCTATAGCTCAATAACGACGTCATTCGCCCAAATCTAAAAACTTAATTTGTATACAGTTAGTGACTTTTCGAGTGAAAAAAAAATTTCACCATCGTTTTCAGTAGCACTTACTTCATATTTTCTACTACAACCAGCGTATATTTGACAACTTTCAGAAAGGTGAAACATTCCCTTTAAGCATCGTTTATTTCATCACAGAAATTGACGTACGACCTGTGAGCCGGCAAGACGACGATTTTGTGTCTGATACCGCTTCGGATGTTTTGGGAAGCAGGGTCACTATGCCGCTGGTTTACCGTATTGAATCAGTTTGATGCTGATTAGTGTTGTAGCTAATATACCATGAAATCAAGTTCGTCCTCAAACCATTTTTGACTGTAAACGTGCTGAATAAAAAAAATAATGGTGGAATAAAAAATCAACTTTGATGCGGTACGCACAGGGACGTACCTACTAGCTATGCAAGGGAGTCCGGCCCCAAAACGGCCGAAATCGGCCGCAATTGACACATTTGGTGGCTTTGAAGAAATATAGGCATTTTAAGGCAAGTTTGTTTTAGATCAGTTGTTGATGCACAAGCAAGCGAAATCCGAGGAGTTTTTATAATTTCGTCATACTTTGCATTTCCCTCCCCAGTGGACTTTTTCCATGTTCTGGCTCTGATAATGGGCACGCACGGCCATGACAGCCATAAGGTGTAACTGTCCCACAGCATATGGTGACCGTGGACGTGTTTTGTTCACAGGAGATAGACTAGACGACATCGATGGGAGGAGATAGACGAGACGACATCGATGGGAGGAGATAGACGAGACGACATCGATGGGAGGAGATAGACGAGACGACATCGATGCGGTCGGAACGATACCCTCCACCGCAGACCGGTCTTAGCGGGTGATGTGTAAAGATCGTATGTTTGTAACAGTATCAGTTAGCATAAGTGCAATGGTAACACTTGCAAAGCAATGGGATGCAATCGCTCGGGCTCGGGTCCTCGGAAGTTTGCGATAGTTTTTTTTTTAGATTTGTATACAATACTTGAATGTTCGAGTAGTGTTGCGCAACTGTGAACCATTTTGTCTTGTATTTACCTCTGCCTATAAATGGTTTGACACAAAGACACAGAGTGTGCGCCTTTGCGAATGGCTGCCTGCTATATCTCTGTAGGGAAGTACGACGGCTTTAGTGGAGTAGTATTAGTATCACCTGGTGTAAGAATCCAATACTGGTGTTGACCAATCGATTGACCGATATAGATATAGATACAGTTATAGCATTAAGTGTCCCAATATATCAATGTATTCACTGAGGTTGAGTGTGCGCAAGGGGCAAAATCAAGATGTGCTATCTGTATAAAATAATGTGTAGACAATATAGTAATGTGTAGACACCGGAGGAGGACAATATAATGATAAAAGATGGCCTCGGTTGTTATTATTTGACGGCGCAAATGTTACAGTAAAATGGCATCGGGAACGCACGCCCTGTTCCAAGGTATGCCGCCACATCTAGTCGGCACCGACTAATGTGGCGACACCGATCACCGATCACCGATCACCGATCACCGATCACCGATCACCGATCACCGATCACCGATCACCGATCAGGACATCGGTCGGCGAGTCGAACCCCGAGTCATGGGCAAAGGAACGAGTGATGCTAAGCCTGCCCCAGTTTGACGGCCATGGTCTCAGTTCCACGTGTGCACTGTACAACTCATCAGAATTAAATTAACCAGACTGAATGCAAGGAGGACGATGGATTGTAATTTAAGATCGTCCACCCCGCATTTTCTTCCGAATCACTGACAAACGTTTTGAGTTGGTCACAGTCTACCCATATGCGGCAGATGCCTTCAGCAAGTAGCCAACACTCCCACCAAAACTTCACCTACTGCGGTATTTTGAAGAAACAATTATCCCAGATCATGACCGAATTGCTGATAACATTCTAACAACGAAAGATTCCTTGCAATCACGCCTAAGAAACCAATATGTGTAATGCTATCAAAAAATTGGTATAGCTGATGATTTCTCATTGCTTTATTTTACCGTCATCAGGTACAAAAACAATGAGTGAGTCAATATCACAAACCAGGGCAATATCATCGTGCATAACTTCTCTATGATGGCATAAAATTCCCCCCAATCAGGACAGGAATAGCGTGATAAACAAAATAAAAACAATTGCTTGCATCCCAACAATCACGTTGCTTCGCTGGCATGAGAGCATGTGGCGCACCATTCCACACAAAAACAAATGAACTCATCCCACGCCGACGTAATCAGACTAGCAGAACCTCCGAGGACACAGAACACTGCAATCAAAACACAAGCCTCGATCATCTCACACCACTCGCACTCCTCCCGCCCCGATGATGATTGGTGTTCAAGGGCGCTCCGACAACGAAGGTCACATGGCGCCCCACTCCTCCCTCCCCGACACTCCTCGGAGTAGAACTGAGTAGACTGGCCTACTGGTGGCAGCACACGAAGTTCTGCTTCCTCCACCTACCGACAGATGGCAGTGGCTACTCCCGCTTCTTGTTCGCATCTGCGCGCTTCTCGCGGATGACGGTGTCGTACTTGGACTTTGACGAGTACCAGAGCATGAATGGGATGCCGAGCGAGGGCAGAGTCATCACGGCGAACACGATCCAGTCCAGCTGAAACGGATGACGCACGGCAGCAGGTCAGAGGAGGCGGCACTAGTCGTATGTCTGACACGAGGTCCAGCGACCAGCCGCAGTGATAGGCCACCGATCACCGAATCAGGTGGTCAGTATCCAGCTGACCGGAATGGTGGGCCGTGGATCACCAACTGACAATATGGTGGCCTTTAACACGCTATGACCGAGAATGGCTGCCTGCTATATCATCACGGCGAACACGATCCGACACGTAGGGAAGTCTCTGTATGATTGCCGACAGCATTATACAAATAAACAAAGGCAAATCAAAATTCACTTGAATGATATAAACAACCAAAAACAAACTCAACCAATGTAAAATCTAGTCAATCAATCAGTGTCTACAAAATTTAAATAAATTGAGATTTAACATTATTTGTCTCATCATTTCTTATGATTTATTAACATCATTTAACATTATTTAACATCATAACATCATTTAACATTATTTAACATCATAACATCATTTCATCATTTATAACATCATTTAATCATTTATTTTGAACATCATTTATGTCACTTATTAGAGGCATTCTGCCTGGAAAATGTCAGCAAGCATTACATGACCTGAGCGACGAAACAGCGAGATAGTCGTAGTCTCATTGCCAACACAGCACCATTCAGCCCCGATTGAGCGAAGGAAAGAGTGTCCATCTCACCAGGTGCGGGGAGAACTTCTTGTCGTAGTCGCGGAAGGCCACGATGCCTCCCTCCCCGGGCTCGCTGGTGAAGCCAATCGTCGGCTGAGGGACGGAGAAACACGTCAGCGGAGCGGGTCCCGCACCAGCGCCGGCGGAAGGCGGAAGGCACCCCGGCCCGCAGCCGGCAAACGCCACTGTTGGCGGTCAGGAGGGGCCCATTGCTTTTCTTTTTGAGGTCACAAAGCACACTGTTGTATGAAATTATTTGCGCTATATTTTTCGTAACATTCCGAATCTTAGAATGAGCGATAGTGGAACAATCGTGGTCGAAGTTAAAGGGACATTCCCACTTTTCTGAAAATTATTACTGAGCAATAGAGAAAACCTTTAAGCTACCAAATGATGGCAAAATATTTGCAGACACTTCTTGCGACTTGAATACAAACAAATATTGTATTATCACGGGTATAAATGGGAAAAAAATGAAACGAAAATCACAACATAATTATTAAATATATTGATAGGAAAATAAGGACCTGTTGGTAAATGCAATAGCATGATCATAGACAATGTAAACAAACCAGACCCAGTGTATCTCTTAACATGTACACACGGCGTGACGAGAGATGACGTCATCGGAACAAAACTACCAAATAAGGGTGGGCCTTACTAAGGCCCAAAATTAAAAATCAAACTTGAATTTCTCTAAGACCAGATAACTGTTTTTGTTTTAAATGCTACCTTCCTAAATTTCACTACATAACCACTAACGGGGGTATCTCAACTCAAAACTAATGTGAAGGTGGGAATGTCCCTTTAAGCATAATTAAATAGAAAGCCCAGAACTTTACATTTAAATGTTGAAATGCAATGGCTTTAAAGGATAGACCTGATCTTCGACGTCCTCTGACCTGGTTACGACCGCTGCCACTGACGCGTGTCCCTCGGATAAGGGATCCTGCCACCCTCCACCCTCCCACCCATCACCCATCACCCATCACCCATCACCCATCACCCATCACCCATCACCCATCACCCATCACCCATCACACATCACCCATCACCCATCACCCATCACCCATCACCCACCACCCATCACTCATCACCCATCACCCATCACCCATCACCCATCACCCATCACCCATCACCCATCACCCATCACCCATCACCCATCACCCATCACCCATCACCCATCACCCATCACCCATCACCCATCACCCATCACCCATCACCCATCACCCATCACCCATCACCCATCACCCATCACCCATCACCCATCACCCATCACCCATCACCCATCACCCATCACCCATCACCTATCACCCATCACCTATCACCCATCACCCATCACCCATCACCCATCACCCATCACCCATCACCCATCACCCATCACCCATCACCCATCACCCATCACCCATCACCCATCACCCATCACCCATCACCCATCACCCATCACCCATCACCCATCACCCATCACCCATCACCCATCACCCATCACCCATCACCCATCACCCATCACCCATCACCCACCACCCATCACCTACCACCCATCACCTATCACCCATCACCTATCACCCATCACCTATCACCTATCACCCATCACCTATCACCTATCACCCATCACCCATCACCCATCACCCATCACCCATCACACATCACCCACCACCCACCCTCTCCTCTCCTACCTCGGTGGCCGTCTCGCTGGTCATGTAGGAGACCTGGGCGGCCGTGAAGTTGAAATAGCCGTACTTGAGCGGCCGGAACACCACCGTGTGTGAGGCGTTGGCGCCGGGCGCCAGCCGGTCCAGCTGGAAGTTAGCCAGGCCGGCCACAGGCGTGAAGTCGACCGGCCCGAAGCCGGCGTCCTGCACGCGGACGTTGAGCGCGGCCGCCGAGCCGACGTTGTACAGGGCGTAGCGCACCACCACGTCCAGGCCCTCGACCAGGTACTTGTTCTGGATCTGTTGGCAGCGGAGAGTCGTGCTGAAAGGCTGTGGTGTTACAGGTGTGTTTCTGATTCCGCCATTAGATGTTGGTTTATATGGTTCTATGAGAATTTATATGAACTGTGTAAAGGTGGTTCCGGTAATAATAATACAATACATGCATTCAAAAATCAGCTTCTTATCCTGGATCTGTGCAAGCTGAAGAAATTGAGTTAGGTACTAATTTTGGTGTGACTTTACCAGCCCTTTGATCACATCTTCATGTCTTCTATTATTATCACTTTGGTTTGTGTATATATATACATATATAGCTATAGATAGGTAAAGGTATGGCAAGGAACTAATGGTTGGTTATAATGCACTATTAAAGGGAGTGTGCCTACTGTCTTGGAATGTCAAAACTATTTCCTACAGTAAGTAGCTATTGGCATGATTGTTGGATATGAAGAAATTCACATCTTGGAACACCTTTAGTTGAATTTTCACTTACTTTTTTTTGCTTATTTTTTGTTTCGATATCTATAGAACGATCGCCACTATAGTGATGTTGTGTAAAACGGTGCACATAAGACAATACAATCATGGTCACATCATGCAAGATAGAGACACGTTTTACACAGCATGTTCTTGCCACTGTGAACTTTGTTATGTGCAAGTTTCGTAGCTCTAAATTGATATCTTCGTCGAAAAATGGCCACCATGCGTTGCTTTGTAGGGGGACAGACGGTACTGTTCTGCTGCTGCTATCAGCGCGCACGATCTGTTGTGTTGAATTGCTATTGGCCGGTGCTAACAATATGCTAGCAGTTTAATCGATAGTTGTAGTGCTTCTAGTAGCGGAAGCTCCCTGGAGCCTACCCAATAATTGTTTGCTCCCAGCCAGTTACTTTGGAATATCTCTGCAACTGGTGTGAATTTGGAAAAATGAAAAGCATGGTTCGATTCAGAAAATTATGTTCTATAAACCAGTGTCAATAACCCCAAATAAGTGATGTGAGTAGACACACACCCTTTACTATTCAGGCACATTGTCTGTATTGCAATGAGCAGGTTGCATGGAGTAGCTTGGGTAATATCTGAGATATGTATGCAGATGCACCAGATGCAATCTCAGTCTTTAGGGCATATCAATGTTATCTAACAGTGTTTTGGTTTGTGGACCAAGCACCATATCCTCCTGCGACCAAAGCGCCAACTGGAACTCTCACCCTGTTCCAAGGGATATGAGGGCTGGGACGACTTCTTCAGAGGCCCCGCCGGGGGATTTGTCTATGATGTTATGATGATTATTTATCTATGATCAGTGATGTTCTAGGTTTGATTCAACCATGAAAGTAATGGACCTGGCTTTTTACACTTGTAATTTGTTCATTGTTTGACATCAATACTTTGTATGACATGATGTATGTCAATGTGTGATAAATTATGAATATCTGCCCTACTGACCAGCTTAGATATAAGGATTCTTGCAACATTGTCCTCTTCTAGTTTGAACTGATCTTCAACACCACCATCGCCTGCAGCACAAGCAGCCACGGCCAACAGCCCTAGAATGCCCAGCAGCTTGTTCATCATCTGAAAAAGAAACATTTATTTCCATTAGTTGGGTAGGGATTACCCAAATAAGTGGTAGCTATAACATGCACAAGACACATACTATGTGTTCAACTTACTATAGTTCTAAATCAACTTCACTTAAATTTAATTGTACAGAGTTTAAATTACAACTTAAAATACATTTGAGAGACATGTCTTAACATCATGTCCCACAGCCACAGACCAAATAAAATATACCTTCTCCAAGCACGGTAAACTACTTTTTTTTTTAAATAAATTTAGTCCGAATGTTTTTGAATGGATGGATTTCCGAGGTCAGGCCCGGCGCTAAGCATAGCTTGTTGCGCAGGCCCTGATTCCACCACCCGATCAAGCAATTCCTGGCGTCCGGCAGAATTTAGAAGCGAAAGTTTTACGTGCCCGACATATCTGAGCCCCGTTTCAAATCAGCTGCTGTGCTGTTGTCAGCCGAGATTAGAGAGCCTGATTCGCTGGAAGATCGATGACGTACTACTACGTCATACCAGGTGACGTCATACTCCTGCTGACAAGTGCCAGCTCTGCTGCTGCGAGGAAGCAGGTGCAGGACACACGTTTTGTCGGCAGGCACGGAAATTGGCGCATGCGGCAGTGGCGCAATTGAAGGCGGGCTTGTAAATAAAGCAGAGCGCTTGTTTCGGGTTGAAAGCAGCGAACTCTGTCCTATCTTTCACAATCACTTGCCTGCCTTTGCTGTATTATTATCTTTTTGGTTTCCGCGCACATGCGTTAGAATATGTCCTTTCTGCGCCACATCTGTACGGCTGCCATTTTGTTGGCAGCTGATTTGGAACCAATCTGTCAGCCCATCGCTATGGGCGGAGTCTATTCCCTGCTGCCAACAGCCGACAGCTGATTTGAAACAGGGCTCTTGACACGGTCCACCCCGCACTCTGACGTCACATGACCTTGAGTGCGACCGCTGCCACCGGCCATCCCAGTCAGGGGTAAATAGCGAGCGCCGAAGCGACTCGAACCCGGGCTGCCACTACCAGATGAGGTCAGAAGCCCGGCACTCTCCCAACTGAGCTACAGGGGCGGACTAAATGTCAGACATGTCAAAATACCCAACTTTTCACTCTATTGGTGTTGTAGATCCCCTAAAGCACTACTACATGATCAATGGCATGACAAATATGGTACCTACTTTGGCATGTTGAATGTTACTGTAGTTTAGTTTACCCAAGTGTCACTTTTACAGCACCAATGTGCCCACACTCATGGTTGTACCACCAGCCTATAACAAGGGATCCAAGAGTAAACATGAGAAAAAGACTCAAAATTTAGACAAGGACCAATTTCTCCTAAGGAAATTTCAATCAGGTTCCTACTTAAAAAATGAAGGGCTTCAGCTTCAAGTCTTCTGACCATGAAATCCAAAGAATAGACAACACATCCTTCATCCATGGATCTTTATCCAGATTTTGAACTTATGCATAGCACATACTTATTTAAATGGATCTGGTTTAGATAGGTAGGGTAAACAACCATAATGACACATCCTAACACCAGACTTGTCATGCTATTCACAATGTAAACGATACTGACACACAATATAAGCAATATCTGATAGCACAAAGTCTGCCATTACGACATTTCCAGCATTGTGGTTATTTACCCTAGGTGGTAGATAGCACCATAATTTCATAGCCCTAGAGATATGGTATCATTCAAGCAAAAATGAAACTTTGACATCCTAGAACATCCCAATGCATTATGATGCCACAATTACTAATTTATATGCAGACTTTCTGAAATATGGTAGCTGCCTATCCTAGCCACAGAATGCCAAAATACAATTTTAACATGTTGTATAGATCTTTGGAGTGTTCACAGTATATCTTAGCACAGGTCACTCAACACTCATTGGCAAATACAGATCTGCAAGCAGCCAACCTGTTAAGGTGTCAACATGTCATTTTCAAGAATAGGTACTTAATCTTCTATAACTGTGGTTGGTGCATCTGGGCATCACAAGCATCTCTTAAAAATACAGTAAAATGGGGTTACTTTATGAGATTTTTGGGCTATAACTTTGAACTATTCATTGAATTTGCTTGAAAGTAGGTTCTCATGACTTTGAACCCTAGGGCCCTTGATACCATTGAACCCTAGCAAAATTGCATTGACCTGGGTGGACTCCATCATACAAATTATGAACAAAAATGTGCAGATCACTGATCAGTCACCCCAGGTAGGGTAACTTTCAAAATAAAAAAGTGTTTATTTTATGATGATAATTGCACATAATAGTTAATAGGGAGAATATTTGCCAATTTAAAAGATGGATAAATGGTTTTGCATTCATGATGTGTACATACAACTATGGAAACTCTTACTATGGGCACACCTCACATAAAGTGGGTGGCAGTACAACCAATGTGGTTGCATGGCCTACAGGGTTGCAGTTGTATGCCTTTCTTCAAACCTATTCCAAAGTGATCCATTATCGTCTACACTATGAAAGCATACAAAGTCCAAGGTTAGAAGGTTAGGACATGTCTGAAGATTGGACTTTCACCCTATAGGACAATATCAGTTGGGCAAACTGAGGTGAGCAGATAAAAACATATATATATCAATAAATATATTGTTTATGTCCATAAAGGGCTGAGTGTGTGCTTGCAGACCTAGCTTAAAATGCTGATATCAAAGTTGCCAAGCAATGAATTCAGGTTAGAACCACAAGTGCCAGGGAAAAGTATAAACTGTTCTCAGAACATGAAAAGCAAACTATTCAAAGTTTCTTTTTGGCTTTCATTCATTCAGATACTATGATCTAAATATTGATTTTGCACAGCATCAAATTCTGGCAGTGATCCATTTTTAGATTGTGGCAACAGCTGGCTAAACAAAATTTAGATCACCAACCAGTTGGCTGATCTAAATTTAGATTGCACAAGCAGCTGGATAATCCAAATGGATTCCATTTGCTTCCAAACAAGCCAAAGTAAGATTGTGCAGGCTCCAAGGACAAAAATAATTGAGCTATTTATGTGCTTCATCTTGGAAGAAAAATATTGTGGTCATGGGCCTTTCTTCTGTGGTTATGGCATGTTTGAAAGTGAGAATGTACCAAAATTAATCAAAATTTAGATCAAATGGCCTTATATGGGCATCGCTCTGCCTATTTTGATCTATGCATTGATCAGTTTATTTTGTATCTACTATCTGCTCCCCACAATTTGCCCAACTGATGTGATATCAAGGCCTGTTGCAAATATTTAATTACATCTGAGGAACTCAATGAATATGGGGTAATTTTCCTCAATGGGGGCAACCATCCTAAACACAAGTTACTCTGGCTTATCAAAGTTACTCTTGATTTCAAGGTTTTAAAGCTGTGCGGTAGTTACCTACTGTAAATGTTAATCCATTCACCATTTAGATGTTTAAAAAATTATAAGCCTATGCTTATGTACATTTTGAAAACCATGAGGCTACCTTGACCCCTTCATACACAAATTAGGGGATGGTTGGTTTGGTTTGTGGACCAAGCACCGTATCCTCTTGGGACCAAGGTGCTAATTTGAATTGGAACTCTCACCCTGTTCCGAGGGGTATGGGGAGCCGGGCCGACTTTTTCAGAGGCCCGCCGAGGGATTGAACCCCGGTCCCCGGCACAGAAGGCAAGTATCTTACCACTGCGCCGAGTGGCTCCACAAATTAGGGGAATATTCACCTAAGGTGTGGTGTGATGTGGGGCTGGTATGTACCGGCTCGAAAACTGCTGCATTTATGACGCACGGCTACTTTTATGGTTTGTTTACATACAATATTTTACTAGAAAAGAGGGAAGATTATTCCCTCTTCGAGATAAATGGTACTAATGTTGTTCTTTAACCAACAAAGTTTGATATACAAACTATTGAAATAATTTTCACTTCCTAATCTATATGAAAAACCTTGCATAGCTGCATTATTGTATCTTACTAGAAATAAAATCATCCAACATTGAAGTATTACTCTAATATGGCTGCAAAGAGCAAGCTCCTTCCACATTTGTTGACATTGATTTTTACAATGATTTGCATTGAACTTGTCTTTTTTTATCATTTGAAAATATCGTTTACTTCAAAAATAAATTCAAGAATTGCTCATGCACGTGTGACTGTAACTATAAATTATTGCATAATTGTATCACACAGTTGCTCTTATGAAGTTCTTGATTTTCAAATATTGCGGCGAACGCGGCATGTTTGAATTTTTGGGTGTCGTAAATGAAAACACAAACACGGAATTTAAAAGCGAATTGGAATGTAGTGTTGTGCTCGGTACGCGAATTCCGTTCCGTTCTTCATTATTTTACATACAAATTGACAGGCACGTGGACGTCAGGGTGAGACAGGCTATGTGGCTTTATTTATCAAACTGACAGAGCTAAGAGAAGTCAACTGCCAACAGCAACGCTTCATTGGTGTTCATTGCCGGGTGAGGGGATTTCAGTTGAGTTTGACAATGTATGTTTGAATAGCAGTGACGACAATTGATATGCAAACTAATGCTCATTTAAATTTGTTTAGACTGACTTCAGATTGAGGTCACCTTGCCACTGCCTTTGCCTTGAACAAAAATAACACCCAAAATTGAAGTATACAACATGTTATGGCTGTATATATTTTCAATTTTATGTTGTGTACAATTTAATGTATTATAGTGATAGGATAGACCATTATAAAACCTGACATGTCCTAACGCTGGACTTTTCATGCTACTCGCAATGTAGACAATACTGATGCACTACATTGATAACATGTAAAGTCTGGAGACCCTACTTGACTGCTTACCAGTCCAGTAGACTATTGTTGTTGTGGTTGATTTTCTTATGACCATGATCCATGGTAAATAGGCTGAGGTAAGAGTCTGATATCTTTTCTTAGTTTTGAGCCAATATTGGTGTGGGAAACAAAGGGTGAGCGAAACAGGTGAGGTGAGTAATGATGGACATGACATAATACCAGACTTTTCATCCTGTTGGTGGTGAAAAAAGTACTCACCCACTAAAGCACAGATAAGTATACTATCATGCAAACTTCAAACCATTTTGGTTGATGCTGATATTTCAATTTTGGCTGCATATGATCCACCAGTTGCTTTTAAAATAGTTGTGGTAGGATACAAAAATGTTTTATTCATAGAACCTTTCCTTAACCTACTTGAAATGGAAATCAGCAGAGACGGATAAGACAATCTGTAAAGCACTAAAACTGAAATCAGACTTTCTGCAACTAGTTGAATGAACTAACATTTTGATTTATTTACAGACACTGAAAGATGGAGTCAGAGCCAGAGGAAGCAGGACTCTCACATACTGGGCCACTGTCACGTGGGATCTTCAGCTCTCGCAAGAGTGTTGGGAGATGGTATGTGACTGAACTACCACTGTACATTGCATTGCTAAGTGTATGTTTTTGCTGAGAAAAGACATTTTCATGATGTCTTTCTGTAGCATGAATATGCATGTGTGGCTTTATACCTAACCTTTGGCAGATGTTTGTCCTAGTGTGATATAACCTGAGCAGTTGAGGTGCCCTAAACCTCAAATCATCATCAACATCCATCAGATGTCTGCCTCCAAATAAATAAGACTCACATGTTGCCTCGAGCTGACTGGGTGTGTCCGCCTCCCGCGTTATTGCAGCCTGACGATGCGGCCACAGCGTGTGCCGGTCAGCTCCATCTGTGACGATAACCAGAGCGGGGACGAGGACGGCCAGGTGGACACGGCCACGCCGTCCAACGGCTCCGCCACCATCGGCACCGTGTCCGCCATCCTGACGGCCAGGTTAGTGACAGGCGCTGACGCTTCTCCATGATGGGGAAGAATAAGGTATCGGTGTTCTCTTTTTAGATCGTAGGAACACCACCAGTTCCAACAGATTTGCTATTACCGATTGTGCGCCAGTGTGGTGAGAGTTGCGATGGCAGATTGCCAAATAGGCCGTCTGATGGTGGTAAACTGGTGCTATAAACGTTGCTGTGTGGTGTGCCCGTCCCCGCTGGCCCGGCCGACGTCTGACCGTGCGCTGCTGTCGACAGGCGACTGGAGCGGAACCCCAGCGGCGACCCGCCGGCGGCCGACTCGTGTCCGGACAAGGAGAACACGGCCGGCCGCCGGCTGGCGCACCCGTACGACTTGCTGACGCCGCTGCCGCGCCGCACCGGGCCGCAGCCGGCCGGCCGCACGCCGCGCCAGCCGCTCGGTCCCATCGATACGCCGTACAAGGAGTCGGCCGCGCCGCAGCCCACCGCCGCCGGCGCCGTCAAGCGGCCGTTCGTGTTCGGCGAGCCGGCCGCCGAGAAGCGACCGCCGCTGCAGCACGCGGCCCGCTCGCACTCGTCGCTGCTCGCCGGCGAGCGGCCGGCGGCCGGCCTGAGCCGCGCTCTGTCCGAGGGGAAGCTGCTAGGTGCCGGCGGACTGCGCCGCTCGCTGCCCGTGGTGACGGAGAGGCCTTCAGAGGGTACGCCGCCAGAACAGAGGACCGCGTCGCTCAACCAGTCGGGCTCGGCGCCGGCTGCCGGACCGACGGCTCGAGTGTCGCCGGCGACGGCTGCTTCTGTGGGCACCCCGCGGCCACCAAGCTCGGCGCCGGCGTCCGGCCAGCTGCAGGATGCCCGGTACGGGTACGTGACTCCGTACGGGAGAGTGCCGGGTCAGGACGCTGTCGGGAGACAGACGCCGCAGCAGGAGGCGCACGGCGGCGTCAGTGGTGCGTCTCAGACGGGGTTCAGCGCCGCGCAGGACTGCCGCGCCAGCTACCCCACGCCGTACCGGCCAGCGGCGACACAGGGCGGCAGCGGCGGCGGCACCAGCAGCGGCGGCGGGGAGCAGTACCCGGCACGCTCGGCGGCGGATCATCGCAGCGGACCGCCGCAGGTACCGCCAGTGTCGCGCTGGGATGGGGTGGATGGGCATTGGCCGCACCGGGCGGCTACCCGCCAGGAGGCCCCCGGCAGTTTGGCACAGCAGCCTGCGGCGCGGCCAAGCGCGAGCGGCGCCGGCAGCACACCGCACCGGCCAAGCGCGTACGGCGCCGGCAGCACACCGCACCGGCCAAGCGTGAGCGGCGCCGGCAGCACATCGCACCGGCCAAGCGCGAGCGGCGCCGGCGGCACACCGCACCACTCGGCGACGACGTCTGGTCAGGACGCGCGTGCTTCACAGCACCCATCATCGGTGGTGGCGTCGAGTCGCGGCGCCGTTGGGTCCTGGCCGGCGAGCCTTCACACGGCGGCTACACTTAGTGCAGGACAGTCAAGGCTAGGCTTGTCGACGCCCAGTGCCGTGGTAGCAACGGCTGCAACTGTCGTCTCCGCCTCTAGTGTCTACCTGTCTAGCTCAGTGTCGTCTGTGTCTAGCTCAGTGTCGTCTGTGTCTAGCTCAGTGTCGTCCGTGTCGAGCTCTGGACTGTCTGTGGCGAGCTCTGGACTGTCTGTGGCGAGCTCTGGACTGTCTGTGTCAAGCTCTGGACTGTCTGTGTCAAGCTCTGGACTGTCTGTGTCGAGCGATGCTCCGGCTCGCGTCCCCGGCAGGATCGCAGCGGCCCCACCCGGCCAGAGTGGAGTGGCGCGGCCGCCGCAGACCGACTGCGGCACACAGACTGAGGAGTCGGCCAGCGCAGCCATGCCGCCGCCGCCCACCGAGCTGTTCTTCGGCAAACGCCAGCTGCGTACGCTCACGGTGAACCAGCGAGACTACATCGTCATGAAGCAGATCGGACGCGGCGGTTCCAGCAAGGTGTACCAGGTGAGGAGGCGCGCTGCCGGGCCGGCTGCTAGCTACGGGGCAGCATGGACTAATGCAGGTGGGTAGCAGCTCTGTTAAGCCCGGTCCTCACCGCACCCGACCCATTCGGACGGCCGCGCGGCGCACGCGCCCGGACGGACGGCGCAAAAGTCGGGCTGGTCTGTCCACTCCGCCCCCTTGTCCAGGTAGGGTGCGGGAGCCGCGCGGGTCAGCTGTTTGCGTCCGCCGGAAAGCGACCCTGTCAGGCACGGGCGTATAGCTGCGGATGGATACACTGGCGTTTCTTGAATTAATAAAGTTGTCTGCGAAGCTGCGTCAGCTGTCCTTTGTCCTAAAATCGACTATTCTTTAAAAATGTAAAGTTTTGAGCGAAATTGTAAACAAAAAGTACGGGCTCATATTCATATTTGACCTTAACTTAAGAATCCTAAGTACCCATTAGATCCATCTCGTTTAAATATGGCGATTGCCACATGTTTCGTCTCGATCCGACAATTGGTTTGGGAGATGACAGGTGTGCAAAATCTGCCCCCTCCCAAGCGGGTCGCGTTTGGCTGCCGACCCCAGCGGACGGACGCTCAAAGTCGGAATAGATCCGAGTTTTCCCCGCGTGTCCACGGACGTCAGACGGGCGTCTCTTTGCCGCCCCAATGGTCCCCGGTCCTAACCGCACCCGTCAGGAATGTCTACTTGGGGATCGCCGGAGGGGACAGAAGGGGTCCGGACCATTGTCCAGGCGGGCGCGGGCGGCGTAAACAGGGTCGGGGCCGGCACTGACGGGTGCGGTGAGGACCGGGACGGGTGCGGTGAGGACCGGGCTTGACGGGTGCGGTGAGGACCGGGCTTTATGTCGGAGGCCGAGACGTGCTATGCGACCGAGTGTTGGCGTTGAGAGTGTATTGTGCTGCCATCTATGGTATAGTATGGACAACACATCGTTGTGGTGCTGGTGTCTCCTGGTAAATGTTCTCTGGTGGTGTTCTTGCTGACGTTATTTTTTCTGCTCGTTTTCTCTGATCGTGTTCTTTCTACTCGTTTTCTCTGATCGTGTTCTTTCTGCTCGTTGTCTCTGATCGTGTTCTTTCTGATCGTTTTCTCTGATCGTGTTCTTTCTGCTCGTTTTCTCTGATCGTGTTCTTTCTGCTCGTTTTCTCTGATCGTGTTCTTTCTGCTCGTTTAATCTGGTTGTGTTCTCGCTGATCGTGTTCTTTCTGCTTGTGTTTTCTCTGCCGTTGTTCTCTGGTGGTACTTACTCTAACGGTGTTTTTTTTTCTTATTGTGTTTCCCGTTATTTTTACTGACGACGTTCTCTCTGCCAGTGTTGTCTCTGGCAGTGATGTATCTGACGGAGTTCTTTTTGATGCTGCTCCCTGACGATACCCGCTAATGGTGACGCCAGGTTTTCGACGACGAGATGCGTTCGCAAGCCATCAAGCAGGTGTTTCTCGAGAACACTGACGACGCGACGGCCAGCGGCTACAAGAACGAGATCGAGCTGCTGCGCGCCCTGCAGCACTCGGACAGAGTGGTCCGCCTGATAGACTGGTGAGTGGTGAGCTCAGTCAGGCGCAGCGGTCCGAGGTTCCGGTGGCACGCACCAACCGATGTGCTGTTGATCGGGGATTGCCAGTGGTTGGGCGTTTCTTGAGATATAATTTGTCTTGAATTTGTTGGCTCTGCTATAATACGAGGGTTTGTTTTGGTCCATGCCTCTACAAAAGATGAGGCTGGAAGTGGCATGACGGTCATTGGCTTTCCAATAATTTGCTAACAATTCAATATTGGTCATGCCTCGCATGGGCGTACTGAGTGCGGCGGGCCTGTGCACCTAGGTCGCCGACTGTGTCCTTTGGTCTGTTTTATTCTTGACATCAGTAACGTGACCAGTATCGTGACCAGTAACGTGACCAGTATCGTGACCAGTAACGTGACCAGTAACGTGACCAGTATCGTGACCAGTATCGTGACCAGTATCGTGACCAGTATCGTGACCAGTAACGTGACCAGTATCGTGACCAGTATCGTGACCAGTAACGTGACCAGTATCGTGACCAGTATCGTGACCAGTAACGTGACCAGTATCGTGACCAGTATCGTGACCAGTATCGTGACCAGTACCGTGACCAGTATCGTGACCAGTTCGTGACCAGTATCGTGACCAGTATCGTGACCAGTATCGTGACCAGTATCGTGACCAGTATCGTGACCAGTATCGTGACCAGTAGTGAGGATCAATGCGTGGACTGTCAATGGATTCCCGTGAGCTGGGCGGCATACAATGAGAGTTAACGCACAGTTCTATGATTCTGGCGGCGTAGTCTGCTGTAGTGTCAGCTATACCCCTTCATGGGACTCATTCTCAGTCCCCATCCCGTTCCATCCCATGCCGGGCCAGACCCAAACCCATTCCAATCCGAATTAATAACTGATGGGGCTCCCATTCCCACCCATTTCAGCATATTTCACCCTTTTTAGTGCTACAAAATGATATGGCCTGTCCCAAACCCGTTCCAACCCGTTACATCTCAAAAGAATTACCCCATTCCCACCCATTTTCATCCCATTCCCATTCCCATATGGGATTCCCATTCCATGAAGGGCTCTAGTGTCGGCCACAGACTGACGCCGCTGTCCGCGTCCCCTGTGTTATGTCCCTACAGCGAGCACCGCGCCGACCGTCAGATGCTCTACATCGTCATGGAGAAGGGCGACATCGACCTCACCTCGCTGCTGCGCTCCTACACGCGGCTCAACGAGGTCGACGCCAACATGTGCAAGTTCTTCTGGGGCGAGATGCTCCGATGCGTGGATGTGATCCACAAGGAGGGTGAGTAGCTACGCCTGCTGGGAGGAGGTGTGGGTGGGCTGCAGAGGGCGGGATTGGGTGACAGGGAGATGGGTCCACTGACTGGTGCCTTGGTTGAAGGAGGAAAGTTCGTGGTGACGCTGTGTGAGATGGTTCGTTTTAATTTGTTTCGGTCATTTGTCCGGTATTCGCTCCTGCTTCGATTACACCCCTGTGTCTTGCGCATGTGGCAGTCGCAGTTTACCTTACCGCGCCCATTCTGACAGTCGCGACAGCTGTGTGGCGATTATGTGACTGCATTGTGTCAGCTGGGTGACAGTATGGTGACAGCTGGATGACAGTATCGTGACAGCTGGATGACAGTATCGTGTCAGCTGGATGACAGTATCGTGACAGCTGGATGACAGTATCGTGACAGTATCGTGACAGCTGGGTGACATTATCGTGACAGCTGGATGACAGTATCGTGACAGCTGGATGACAGTATCGTGACAGCTGGGTGACAGTATCGTGACAGCTGGGTGACAGTATCGTGACAGCTGGGTGACAGTATCGTGACAGCTGGATGACAGTATCGTGACAGCTGGATGACAGTATCGTGTCAGCTGGATGACAGTATCGTGACAGCTGGATGACAGTATCGTGACAGTATTGTGACAGCTGGGTGACATTATCGTGACAGCTGGATGACAGTATCGTGACAGCTGGATGACAGTATCGTGACAGCTGGGTGACAGTATCGTGACAGCTGGGTGACAGTATCGTGACAGCTGGATGACAGTATCGTGACAGCTGGATGACAGTATCGTGACAGCTGGATGACAGTATCGTGACAGCTGAATGACAGTATCGTGACAGCTGGATGACAGTATCCTGACAGCTGGATGACAGTATCGTGACAGCTGGATGACAGTATCGTGACAGCTGGATGACAGTATCGTGACAGCTGGATGACAGTATCGTGACAGCTGGATGACATTATCGTGACAGCTGGGTGACAGTATCGTGACAGCTGGGTGACAGTATCGTGACAGCTGGATGACAGTATCGTGACAGCTGGGTGACAGTATCGTGACAGCTGGATGACAGTATCGTGACAGCTGGATGACAGTATCGTGACAGCTGGATGACATTATCGTGACAGCTGGGCCTAGATGACAGTATCGTGACAGATGGATGACAGTATCGTGACAGCTGGATGACAGTATCGTGACAGCTGAATGACAGTATCGTGACAGCTGGATGACAGTATCGTGACATCTGGATGACAGTATCGTGACATCTGGATGACAGTATCGTGACAGCTGGATGACTATCGTGACATCTGGATGACAGTATCGTGACAGCTGGATGACAGTACCGTGACAGCTGGATGACAGTATCGTGACAGCTGGATGACAGTATCGTGACAGCTGAATAACAGTATCGTGACAGCTGGATGACAGTATCGTGACAGCTGGATGACAGTATCGTGACAGCTGGATGACGGTATCGTGACAGCTGGATGACAGTATCGTGACAGCTGGATGACTGTATCGTGACAGCTGGATGACAGTATCGTGACAGCTGGATGACAGTATCGTGACAGCTGGGTGACAGTATCGTGACAGCTGAATGACAGTATGGTGTCAGCGGTGTGACGGCAGCAGCGGCGTGACACTGACAGTGTCCGTGCGGCGTGTCTCCGGCAGGCATCATCCACTCTGACCTGAAGCCGTCCAACTTCCTGATGGTGGCGGGGCGGCTGAAGCTGATAGACTTCGGCATCGCCTCGCAGATCCAGTCGGACTGCACCAGTATCATCAAGGACGCCCAGGTCAGCCGCCTGGCGCCGTTGTCAGCGGGGAGGCAGAGGGGGCGACGTTAAAGGGATATTGCCGCCTCGCAGGCCAATATGGAGTTTTTGGTGTGTATCGGTAGATTAAGCGTGTCCGATTTCACCTGCAAAATTTGGTTCCCGAAACTCCCCCCATTAGATCAAAAAATACATTTACACCACTCATGCTTGCCAAGCATTCGTAAAATTTTAGTCGCCTGATCACTATTTAGAATCACTCCTTTGCGGACTATGATTTGCTTTTGAATATTGCAAACTCAACATCACCATTCCGTCAGTGCACTTTAAAATTAAAATGCATATACAGTTAATTATATTTTCAACAATCGCAGCCTCTTTCATAATAAAACATGAATAAAACAGCAAGAATGGCCATGGCTCGACTTTGGGGCCGTAGGAGATTTGTGACCAATACCTTATAACACAGATAGACTTTGCAAGGTCAAGTCTCGGCGAATTCGGACGCTTCGGCTTTGGGCGGGTGCCAATTTCATAGCTAAACTGGATGAGAGCGGCCATCAGGAATCTAGTACTGGCACAGCTGGGACCAACGTTTTGGAGTCAGAAATGAATACAAAATAAATTGCCGATACCCTGCTTTAGGTGCTGCAGGAGCAGGTTTGAGCTTGAGCATACACGATTGTTGATCCCCACCATTCATTGAAGTTGCTTTTTAGGAATCCTCCGGAGGTGGCAATATCCCTTTAAGATGTTGATTGAGTCACTGTACCGCGAATCACTGTTACCAAACCTGCGAGCTGCGAGACAGTATGTGAACTGACTGAGCTACCGCGACTCACTGTTACCAAAAACTGCGAGCTGCGAGACAGTATGTGAACTGAGTGAATGACGAATGACGATGTCTTGGAAGTGGGTGGATGAATATTGATAGTTGATACTTAAGTCAACCGCAGTCAATGCTTTTGCTTGGACAGATTCCTTGCTACCGACCAATAGCCGATCAGTATCCTGAGAATTTATGGTGTACAAAGTGCATCTGTTGCTGGTCCACCACTCACACTTCGGTACATGCAAAGAGATATTATAGTGCGCACAGCCACAGTAGATGCGTAAAACACACGAGATGTTGACGCTGCATGGACGGACCTGGGTCGACATTACCCTGGCAATATTACTCCGGGCAATACCGCCTGGCGCCTGGGCCGATATTATCCCGTCTGGGCCGATATTATCCAGCCTGGGCCGATATTATCCCGCCTGGGCCGATATTATCCCGCATGGGCCGATATTATCCCGCCTGGGCCGATATTATCCCGCCTGGGCCGATATTATCTCGCCTGGGCCGATATTATCCCGCCTGGGCCGATATTATCCCGCCTGGGCCGATATTATCTCGCCTGGGCCGATATTATCTCGCCTGGGCCGATATTATCTCGCCTGGGCCGATATTATCTCGCCTGGGCCGATATTATCCCGCCTGGGCCGATATTATCTCGCCTGGGCCGATATTATCCCGCCTGGGGCGATATTATCCCGTCTGGGCCGATATTATCTCGTCTGGACCGATATTATCCCGACTGGGCCGATATTATCTCGTCTGGGCCGATATTATCCCCGTCTGGGCCGATATTATCCCGCCTGGGCCGATATTACCCCGTCTGGGCCGATATTACCCCGTCTGGGCCGATATTATCCCGCCTGGGCCGATATTATTCTGCTGGGCCGATATTATCCTGCCTGGGCCGATATTATTCCGCCTGGGCCGATATTATCCCGTCTGGGCCGATATTATCCCGTCTGGGCCGATATTATCTCGTCTGGGCCGATATTATCCCGTCTGGGCCGATATTATCCCCCCTGGCCCGATATTATCCCGCCTGGGCGGATATTATCCCGTCTGGGCCGATATTATCCCGCCTGGGCAGATATTACCCCGTCTGGGCCGATATTATTCCGCCTGGGCCGATATTATCCCGTCTGGGCCGATATTACCCCGCCTGGGCCGATATTATCCCGTCTGGGCCGATATTATCCCCTCTGGGCCGATATAATCCCGCCTGGGCCGATATTATCCCGTCTGGGCCGATATTATCCCGTCTGGGCCGATATTATCCCGTCTGGGCCGATATAATCCCGTCTGGGCCGATATTATCCCTTCTGGGCCGATATTATCCCGTCTGGGCCGATATTATCCCGTCTGGGCCGATATTATCCCGTCTGGGCCGATTTTATCCCGTCTGGGCCGATATTATTCCGCCTGGGCCGATATTATCCCGTCTGGGCCGATATTATTCTGCCTGGGCCGATATTATCCCGTCTGGGCCGATTTTATCCCGTCTGGGCCGATATTATCCCGCCTGGGCCGATATTATCCCGCCTGGGCCGATATTATCCCCGTCTGGGCCGATATTATTCCGCCTGGGCCGATATTATCCCGTCTGGGCCGATATTATCCCGTCTGGGCCGATTTTATTCCGTCTGGGCCGATATTATCCCGCCTGGGCCGATATTATCCCCGTCTGGGCCGATATTATCCCGCCTGGGCCGATATTACCCTGCTTCCGCTGTATGGGTCTAACTGACTACCGCCCGCTCCCGCAGGTGGGCACATTTAACTACATGAGCCCCGAGGCGATCGAGGCGCAGCAGGTGACGAGGAACGGCGCCTCACAGACAGCCATCAAGGTGAGAGCGAGGCGCGGCAAGGTGAGAGCGAGCCGCCATCAAGGTGAGAGCGAGGCGCGGCAAGGTGAAAGCGAGGCGCGGCAAGGTGAGAGTGAGGCGCGGCAAGGTGAGAGCGAGGCGCGGCTCGACGCAGCCGTCGTCGTGTGCTGTGAGGTAGGCTGAGAGAGCAGACACGGCTCTGTGGGTTGGGGAGGGGGAGACACGGCTCTGTGGGTGGGGGAGGGGGAGACACGGCTCTGTGTGGGGGAGGGGGAGACACGGCTCTGTGTGGGGGAGACACGGCTCTGTGTGGGGGGAGACACGGCTCTGTGTGGGGGGAGACACGGCTCTGTGTGTGGGGGAGACACGGCTCTGTGTGTGGGGGAGACACGGCTCTGTGTGTGGGGGAGACACGGCTCTGTGTGTGGGGGGAGGGGGGACACGGCTCTGTGTGGGGGGAGGGGGAGACACGGCTCTGTGTGTGGGGGAGGGGAGACACGGCTCTGTGTGGGGGAGGGGGAGACACGGCTCTGTGTGTGGGGGAGACACGGCTCTGTGTGAGGGGGAGACACGGCTCTGTGTGTGGGGGGAGGGGAGACACGGCTTTGTGTGGGGGGAGGGGGAGACACGGCTCTGTGTGTGGGGGAGACACGGCTCTGTGTGGGGGAGGGGGAGACACGGCTCTGTGTGGGGGAGACACGGCTCTGTGTGGGTGGGGAGGAGGAGACACGGCTCTGTGTGAGGGGAAACACGGCTCTGTGTGGGGGGAAACGGCTCTGTGTGGGGGAGACACGGCTCTGTGTGTGGGGGAGACACGGCTCTGTGTGAGGGGGAGACACGACTCTGTGTGAGGGGGAGACACGGCTCTGTGTGTGAGGGGGAGACACGGCTCTGTGTGTGAGGGGGAGACACGGCTCTGTGTGGGGGGAGGGGGAGACACGGCTCTGTGTAAGGGGGAGGTACGGCTCTGTGTGAGGGGGAGACACGGCTATGTGTGGGGGAGACATGGCTCTGTGTGGGGGGAGGCGCGGCTCTGTGCGTGGGGGAGACACGACTCTGTGTGTGGGGGGAGGGAGACACGGCTCTATGTGGGGGGAGGGGGAGACACGGCTCTGTGTGAGGGGGAGACACGACTCTGTGTGAGGGGGAGGGGAGACACGACTCTGTGGGGGGAGAGACACGGCTCTGTGTGTGGGGGAGGGGGAGACACGGCTCTGTGTGTGGGGGAGGGGAGACACGGCTCTGTGTGAGGGGAGACACGACTCTGTGTGTGGGGGAGGGGAGACATGGCTCTGTGTGAGGGGAGACACGGCTCTGTGTGTGGGGGAGGGGAGACACGACTCTGTGTGAGGGGGAGACACGGCTCTGTGAGGGGAGACACGACTCTGTGTGTGGGGGGAGGGAGAGACGCGGCTCTGTGTGAGGGGAGACACGACTCTGTGTGAGGGGGAGACACGACTCTGTGTGTGATGGGGAGACACGGCTCTGTGTGTGAGGGGGAGACACGGCTCTGTGTGGGGGGAGGGGGAGACACGGCTCTGTGTGAGGGGGAGACACGGCTCTGTGTGAGGGGGAGACACGGCTATGTGTGGGGGGAGACATGGCTCTGTGTGGGGGGAGGCGCGGCTCTGTGCGTGGGGGAGACACGACTCTGTGTGTGGGGGGAGGGAGACACGGCTCTATGTGGGGGGAGGGGGAGACACGGCTCTGTGTGAGGGGGAGACACGACTCTGTGTGAGGGGGAGGGGAGACACGACTCTGTGGGGGGAGAGACACGGCTCTGTGTGTGGGGGAGGGGGAGACACGGCTCTGTGTGTGGGGGAGGGGAGACACGGCTCTGTGTGAGGGGAGACACGGCTCTGTGTGTGGGGGAGGGGAGACACGGCTCTGTGTGAGGGGAGACACGGCTCTGTGTGTGGGGGGAGGGGGAGACACGACTCTGTGTGAGGGGGAGACACGGCTCTGTGAGGGGAGACACGACTCTGTGTGTGGGGGGAGGGAGAGACGCGGCTCTGTGTGAGGGGAGACACGACTCTGTGTGAGGGGGAGACACGACTCTGTGTGAGGGGGAGACACGGCTCTGTGTGTGGGGGGAGGGGAGACACGGCTCTGTGTGTGGGGGGAGGGGGAGACACGGCTATGTGTGTGGGGGAGGGGGAGACACGACTCTGTGTGAGGGGGAGACACGGCTCTGTGAGGGGAGACACGACTCTGTGTGTGGGGGAGGGGGAGACACGGCTCTGTGTGAGGGGGAGGCACGACTCTGTGTGAGGGGGAGACACGGCTCTGTGTGTGGGGGGAGGGGAGACACGGCTCTGTGTGAGGGGGAGACACGGTTCTGTGTTAGAGGGGAGGGGAGACACGACTCTGTGGGGGAGGGGGAGACACGACTCTGTGGGGGAGGGGGAGACACGGCTCTGTGTGGGGGAGGGGGAGACACGACTATGTGTGGGGGGAGGGGGAAACACGGCTCTGTGTGAGGGGGAGACACGGCTCTGTGTGAGTGGGAGGGGGAGACACGGCTCTGTGGGGGGGACACGGCTCTGTGTGGGGGGAGGGGGAGACACGGCTCTGTGTGAGGGGGAGACACGGCTCTGTGTGGGGGAGGGGGAGACACGGCTCTGTGTGTGGGGGAGACACGGCTCTGTGTGTGTGGGAGACACGGCTCTGTGTGTGGGGGAGACGGCTCTGTGTGGGGGGAGACACGACTCTGTGTGAGGGGGAGACACGACTCTGTGTGAGGGGGAGACACGGCTCTGTGTGTGGGGGGAGGGGAGACACGGCTCTGTGTGAGGGGGAGACACGGTTCTGTGTGAGGGGGAGACACGGCTCTGTGTGAGTGGGAGACACGACTCTGTGTGTGGGGAGACACAGCTCTGTGTGAGGGGGAGACACGACTCTGTGTGTGTGGGAGACACGGCTCTGTGTGTGGGGGAGACGGCTCTGTGTGGGGGGAGACACGACTCTGTGTGAGGGGGAGACACGACTCTGTGTGAGGGGGAGGGGGAGACACGGCTCTGTGGGGGGGACACGGCTCTGTGTGGGGGGAGGGGGAGACACGGCTCTGTGTGAGGGGGAGACACGGCTCTGTGTGGGGGAGGGGGAGACACGGCTCTGTGTGTGGGGAGACACGGCTCTGTGTGTGTGGGAGACACGGCTCTGTGTGGGGGGGAGACGGCTCTGTGTGGGGGGAGACACGACTCTGTGTGAGGGGGAGACACGACTCTGTGTGAGGGGGAGACACGGCTCTGTGTGTGGGGGGAGGGGAGACACGACTCTGTGTGAGGGGGAGACACGACTCTGTGTGAGGGGGAGACACGACTCTGTGTGAGGGGGAGACACGGCTCTGTGTGAGTGGGAGACACGACTCTGTGTGTGGGGAGACACAGCTCTGTGTGAGGGGAGACACGACTCTGTGTGGGAGGAGGGGGAGACACGGCTCTGTGTGAGGGGGAGACACGACTCTGTGTGAGGGGGAGACACGGCTCTGTGTGTGGGGGGAGGGGGAGACACGGCTCTGTGTGGGGGGGAGGGGGAGACACGGCTCTGTGTGAGGGGGAGACACGGTTCTGTGTGTGAGGGGGAGACACGACTATGTGGGGGAGGGGGAGACACGGCTCTGTGTGGGGGAGGGGAGACACGACTCTGTGTGGGGGGAGGGGGAAACACGGCTCTGTGTGAGGGGGAGACACGGCTCTGTGTGTGGGGAGACACGGCTCTGTGTGTGGGGGAGACGGCTCTGTGTGTGGGGAGACACGGTTCTGTGTGTGGGGGAGACACGGCTCTGTGTAAGTGGGAGGGGGAGACACGGCTCTGTGTAAGTGGGAGGGGGAGACACGGCTCTGTGTGGGGGAGGGGGAAACACTGCTCTGTGTGAGGGGGAGACACGGCTCTGTGTGAGTGGGAGGGGGAGACACGGCTCTGTGTGAGGGGAGACACGGCTCTGTGTGGGGGGAGACACGACTCTGTGTCGGGGGAGACACGACTCTGTGTCGGGGGAGACACGACTCTGTGTCGGGGGAGACACGACTCTGTGTCGGGGGAGACACGACTCTGTGTGAGGGGAGACACGGCTCTGTGTGGGGGGAGGCGCGGCTCTGTGGGGGAGGGGGAGACACGACTCTGTGTGTGGGGAGGGAGGGGAGACACGGCTCTGTGTGTGGAGGGGGAGACGCGGCTCTATGTGTGGGGGAGGCGCGGTTCTGTGTGTGTGTGGGGAGGGGAGACACGACTCTGTGTGGGGGAGACACGGCTCTGTGTGAAGGGAGACACGACTCTGTGTGGGGGAGGGGGAGACACGGCTCTGTGTGGGGGGGGAGACACGACTCTGTGTGGGAGGAGGGGAGACACGACTCTGTGTGGGAGGAGGGGAGACACGGCTCTGTGTGAGGGGGAGACACGACTCTGTGTGAGGGGGAGGGGAGACACGACTCTGTGTGGGAGGAGGGGAGACACGGCTCTGTGTGAGGGGGAGACACGACTCTGTGTGAGGGGGAGACACGGCTCTGTGTGCGGGGGGAGGGGGAGACACGACTCTGTGTGCGGGGAGGGGGAGACACGGCTCTGTGTGGGGGGAGGGGAGACACGACTCTGTGTGAGGGGGAGACACGGCTCTGTGTGCGGGGGGAGGGGGGACACGACTCTGTGTGCGGGGGGAGGGGGAGACACGGCTCTGTGTGGGGGGAGGGAGAGACACGACTCTGTGTGTGGGGGGGGGGGAGGGGGAGACACGACTCTGTGTGAGGGGGAGACACGACTCTGTTGTGTGAGGGAGAGACACGACTCTGTGTGCGGGAGAGGGGGAGACACGGCTCTGTGTGTGGGGGAGGGGAGACACGGCTCTGTGTGGGGGGAGACACGGCTCTGTGTGGGGGGGAGACACGGATCTGTGTGGGGGGAGACACGGCTCTGTGTGGGGGAGGGGGAGACACGGCTCTGTGTGAGGGGAGGACACGACTCTGTGTGAGGGGGAGACACGACTCTGTGTGAGGGGGAGGGGGAGACACGACTCTGTGTGAGGGGGAGACACGGCTCTGTATGTGGGGGGAGGGGGAGACACGGCTATGTGTGGGGGGAGGGGGAGACACGACTCTGTGTGAGGGGAGACACGGCTCTGTGTGGGGGGAGACACGGCTCTGTGTGGGGGAGACACGACTCTGTGTGGGGGGAGACACGACTCTGTGTGTGGGGGAGGGGGAGACACGGCTCTGTGTGGGGGAAGGGGGAGACACGACTCTGTGTGAGGGGGAGACACGGCTCTGTGTGGGGGGAGACACGACTCTGTGTGGGGGGAGACACGGCTCTGTGTGTGGAGGAGGGGGAGACACGGCTTTGTGTGAGGGGAGACACGACTCTGTGTGAGGGGAGGACACGACTCTGTGTGAGGGGGAGGGGGAGACACGACTCTGTGTGAGGGGGAGACACGGCTCTGTATGTGGGGGAGGGGGAGACACGGCTCTGTGTGGGGGGAGGGGGAGACACGACTCTGTGTGAGGGGGAGACACGGCTCTGTGTGGGGGGAGACACGACTCTGTGTGGGGGGAGACACGACTCTGTGTGGGGGGAGACACGACTCTGTGTGGGGGGAGGGGGAGACACGGCTCTGTGTGGGGGGAGGGGGAGACACGACTCTGTGTGAGGGGGAGACACGGCTCTGTGTGGGGGGAGACACGACTCTGTGTGGGGGGGGACACGACTCTGTGTGGGGGGAGGGGGAGACACGGCTCTGTGTGGGGGGAGGGGGAGACACGACTCTGTGTGAGGGGGAGACACGGCTCTGTGTGGGGGAGACACGACTCTGTGTGGGGGGAGACACGGCTCTGTTTGTGGGGGAGGGGGAGACACGGCTCTGTGTGGGGGGAGACACGGCGGTGTGGGGGGGAGGGGAGACAGCTCTGTGTGTGGGGGGGGGAGGCGCGGCTCTGCGTGTATGTGTGTGTGGGGGGAGGGGAGGCGCGGCTATGTATGTGTGTGTGGGGGGGGGGGGGGCTGTGTTTGATGTTAGTACAGCGTGCTGCGGTGGAGACTGGATCACGGCGGGCGGCTGCTTTGTTGTCCATGACTCGTTCATAACTACCGCGGACGAACAGCCAACGATCCAATGGCTCTCCTGTCCTATGTAAACTTCAGGTTCCTTTCAAATGCAGTCTGGTGGGCGTAAATTGGCCTGAGGAGTCGGCGCGCCCAAAACCCCAATAAACAAACAATCAAATGCACGGTCATGCCACGCTGGAATAGTTGCGAATCATCGTCCAGACATGATCTGTTTATTTCTCTTCAGCGTGACGTCATCTGTGTTTGAAAGTCTTCTTGGAATCTTCCTTACTGGTGTTAATGTTTGCTTTGTGCCTGTCTTCGTTTCACTAGGCCTATCTCACTGAGAAGTGAGAGACCTGTGTCAGTTTCGTGAAAATAGTATTCAGAAGCCATTAACCCGCGCCGTGCCGGGGGGTGTTTAGACCCCCCCCCCCTCAGGTTTTTCAAGGATAGCGGAAAAACGGCGGCGGCGGCGGCAGCGCCACCGAAAAAAAAATACATCGGGTCATCTCAGGTCAGGTCATCAGACCAGGTCACGTGAACCCACCTCCAAAAAGAAATTGTGGTCGTACCACAGTCACAGTTTTTGAATGATCGGTTTTACGCTTACAGGATTTCATAAGGTCACATATATCTTCAATTCGTCTATCTTGGATTTTGTATATCGGTGACCTAAGGTCGGATCAATTTCGTGACCTCCCCATTATAAGTCAATGGGGAAATATTCAAATGCTTCCTATTCCAAGGATACCCAAGATATCAGTATAATTCCTTCTGGGTCATGTTATTATAGGCCATTATTGATGACCTAGGTGCCATTTTTGTTCAGTGATTCCTGCAGGGTCAGCCGAGGTCATCCGAGGTCACCAACAGTTGTATGTCAATAACTCGACATAATGACGATCGAGAAGTGAAACCGACACCAATGTGTTTGTCTCGTCGAGGCACGTCTTCCCATATGCAACATGACCTACTTTGGTCAACACATGACCTTGACCTGAGGTCAAATTTTTAGGTTGACCTAACCTGGTCAACACTAACATGAGTCGAAGTGCCTTAACGAGACAGACATGATGGCATCAAAATTATTGCCTTGTCGTTATTGGGTAAAAAGCTATTCGTGAAAAACTGTTTTGTAAAAAATTGCCTTCTTGACATTTGATGAGCCTAAACTATTTATCTAATCTAAAATCTGAGGATACTTTGCAGATTGCATTTTTCAAGAGCTTTCCATTGCTTTTTCAGTTTGTTCCTAGCTATCATAGTTCCTGTGATATCTGGGAGTTTCTGGAGCGAAGTCCTAAAACTTGAAAATTTGACCTTTGATGACCTCTGGTGACCTCAATATTGGCTTCAGGAAAAATATATCTCTGAAGTACTATCGAATGTGCTTGTCGAGAGCTTTCGAATGCCTTTTTCCACGTCTTTCTGGCCCTTTTAGTTTTCGAGTTAGAGGGGGGGTGTCTACCCCCCACCCGGCACGGCGAAGGTGGCGCCGAGCACCGGCACGGCGCGGGTTAACGTTCATCGGCTCCCTAGAATGGCGGGACGGACGGCCTGTACTGTTATAGTACGGCAGCTGCTGCTCTTGGCACGTTGCAATGATAGGGTGTTTTGATCACTGTCATGACGAGTACTTGCGCTTCAGTTTCTGATTAGGTTAGGTGGCCACTGCAAAATATTTCAGCGTTTATTTCAAGGTGATATGTGCTATAGTCAGTGATGGCCTACCCTACGCTACGCTACGGTATTAAGTATTAACACTACGCTACGTTTGGTTTTTGGCCCAATGCTACGCTACCGAATTACGTTACGTTATATTTTGCTACTTAACCGATTACGCTATTTTGCATTAAACGTAGCTTGGAATGTATCGTACTACGATACACAAGATATCAGGATTATAATCAACAGCAGGTAACGGTGATTTCTTCTTCATCCAGATTTCTAACTTTGCCTATCAACCAGTCGCCGTGCATTTCTTTCGTGACAGACAGTTGCAAAAATATTCCTTCCGCATCATCATCATTAGTGAAAAGCATTGGTGCAAAGGCCATAGCTAGCTTATATCCAGACACAGCGGCCGGGTGCAGCAATCGCGTTCAGGGTCGGGTGACGCCAGAGAGCGGGGCGAACTCTGTCCAGGTATGTTCGGGCACGTAAAACTTTCGCTTCTAAATCCCGCCGGTTACCAGGAATTGCGAGGTCTGATGGTGGGGTCAGAGACTGAACAGTGAACAATAAGCTCTGCTTAGCGCTGGACCTGACTTTTAAGTATTTCAAAGTATTGCAAAGTATTGCAAAGTATTTTCACAGTATTTCAAATTGGTAAAAATTTCGAGAACTTCTTTTATGATACTGCAAATTCAGTGACATCACTATGTACAAGTCTGATGGAAACTAAGTTTAACTTAAAATGTATCGTAAAAGTATTGGCCTTTTGCATACTCAAAGAACGTAAAAAATAGCACACTACTTTTGGTGCAAAACTATTTTCTTGGATTTGCAAAACGTTTGTGACAAACAGTATACGCGTCTCGACTGAGGAGAAATATTTGCCCCGCAGTCAACAACTTTCGGCTGAAAGTCTCAGACTGGTTATTGATTCGACTCTGATTGAATCGATTGAAATTGTTCAATGAAAATTCCTTGAATAAAAAAATAGATTCACCACCAGATTTATTGATTCATGAATCGTGATTGAATCAAAACCCGCATGGAATCAAGGCTGATTGAATCAAAAGATTGAACGATTCTTAACGATGCAAGTGCACATGTGGGCACATGTGCACAAGTGCACATTGTGCAAATACAATGCAGTCCCAGTGGCTACATTAATGTATACTGAAATACTATTGCTGTAACAATGTTTTAATGATCATGTATATGTTTATATGTTTGGTATGTTTCCGTTTTATTGATTTGACATAAATTCAACATATATATTTAAAACTTTAAGCAAACCTGAATCGATTAAAAACAAAAACAAAATATTTAAATCAGAAAGAATCAATTCTCAAAATTGTATCCATAAATCAAACGGTGATTGAATCATTCAGGTTCCAAAATGGATCGTGATTGAATTGTTCCCCAAAGAAGTTGAATCAATAAGTTACAGAGGAACTTAACGGTAATCTAACCACCGATCCGAAAAAGGTTAGAACATATGACATGAAAGGTTAAAATATGACATATGGCATATGAAAGGCATATGAAAGGTTAGACAATAAGGCTGTATCCATCATCAGCTGTATCCATATCAAGCTGTATCCATATCGATCTGTATCCATATCAAGCTGTATCCATATCCATCTGTATCCATCAGCTGTATACTCGTATGGTAAGTACCAATAAGATAACCGTTTACCATCAACAACATATGATTTGCAGGGCAACGCCACGGATTTGTGTCGGGGGGGAGCCAAACCAAAGTCAAGGGCCCATTTGAGAAAGGCCCTCCCCAGTTATTTTCGTGAGGGGCCTCAACAAAATATTCCCAACTGCCTTCCTAGGGGCCTCCTCGGAATTAAGTTGTGTTTTTAGAAGCCTTCTCTGAAGTATCCCATGAACAACTTTCCTGGTTATTGTCGAAAGGGTCTCTGTGAAGCCTATATCGGTTGTCTTTTTAGAGGCATCTTGGGAGCTTGTCTCGTCTGTCTTTTCGCGGGCTTCTTGGTGCTTGTGTAGGCCATCTCTTTAGTAACTATTTGGAGCTTGTGTTGGTTGTTTTTTATGTTCTTCTTGGAGTTTGCCTCAATTGTATTTTAAGGGCCTCCTTGGAACTTGGCACGCTTATCTTTTAGGTGCCTCCTCGAACATCTCCCAGTTTATTTTAATGGGCGACTCTAAACTCATTCCTATGGTCGATCTATTTTGGAACTGCTCAGTATTTAGGTATATTTGCGAGGGGTCTCCCTTTGTTTGTATGGGGCCTCCTTAAATGTCGGGAGGGGGGCAATGTTTGCCGGGGGGCAATATTGGCGATATGCTACGAAATACCTTGCGTAGCAGTTACGTTATTTAAATATTGCTCGGTAGTACGCTACGAAATGCTTCGATTACGCTACGGAACGATTTCTTGAGCTACGTGTTGCCAAAAACCATACCGTAGCGTAACGTAGGCCATCACTGGCTATAGTTGGTGTTTTAAAATGTACTTGTGTAATTCACACTTCAAGCATCGCATATTTAACAAACGTTCTCAGGAGTCGCGTGTTTATGTCTCTCCTGAAACTATGTGTATGTGAATGCCGTGCCTCAGATCAGTCGCCGGTCGGACGTCTGGAGTCTGGGCTGCATCCTGTACAACTTCGTCTACGGCATCACGCCGTTCAGCCACATCAAACAGGTGAGTGATGTCGCCGCAGTACAGCAGTACAGCAGTACAGCAGTACAGCAGTACAGCGGTGCAGCAGTACAGCAGTACAGCAGTACAGCAGTACAGCAGTACAGCAGTACAGCAGTACAGCAGTATAGCAGTACAGCAGCGCAGCAGTACAGCAGCACAGCAGCACAGCAGTACAGCAGTACAGCAGTACAGAAGCGCAGCAGCGCAGCAGTGCAGCAGTGCAGCAGTACAGCAGCACAGCAGTACAGCAGCGCAGCAGTACAGCAGCGCAGCAGCGCAGCAGCGCAGCAGCGCAGCAGCGCAGCAGCGCAGCAGTATAGCAGTACAGAAGCGCAGCAGCGCAGCAGCGCAGCAGCGCAGCAGCGCAGCAGCGCAGCAGCGCAGCAGTGCAGCAGCACAGCAGTACAGCAGTACAGCAGTACAGCAGCGCAGCAGCGCAGCAGCGCAGCAGCGCAGCAGCGCAGCAGCGCAGCAGCGCAGCAGCGCAGCAGCGCAGCAGCGCAGCAGCGCAGCAGCGCAGCAGCGCAGCAGCGCAGCAGCGCAGCAGTACAGCAGCTCAGCAGTACAGCAGTACAGCAGTGCTGCGCTGCTGCGCTGCTGCGCTGCTGTACTGCTGTACTGCAGCAGTGCAGCAGTACAGCAGTACAGCAGTACAGCAGTGCAGCGCAGCAGTACAGCAGTACAGCAGTACAGCAGTACAGCAGTACAGCAGTACAGCAGTACAGCAGTACAGCAGCACAGCAGTACAGCAGTACAGCAGTACAGCAGTACAGCAGTACAGCAGTACAGCAGTACAGCAGTGCAGCAGTACAGCAGTACAGCAGCACAGCAGCACAGCAATACAGGAGTACAGCAGCACAGCAGTACAGCAGTACAGCAGCACAGCAGTGCAGCAGTACAGCAGTGCAGCAGTACAGCAGTGCAGCAGTACAGCAGTGCAGCAGTACAGCAGCAGGGGTACTGACGGACCGCGCCGCGCCAGCCCATACGCTGCGCGCCGCCGCCGACTGTTCTTTGCAGACCTGTGGGTTTCACCCCGACACTTATTATACACTGATTCATTCAGGCCGGGGCAACGACACCTGTCCGAACAGTCAGTCCACCGGTGTCATCCCTAAACAACTTGGAGCGGCGTGCTGTCTGGACGGCGGGAGAAAACTGATTTAGTGCTTGGAATGATGCATACCTTGATTTCAGTTAACACGGTACAAAAGATCGGGTTAATGGCTAATGTTGTGCTACCTTCGTGGTCACAATGCTGTATGGACAGTTGTACCGTAGCGTAATATAGCGCGTCTCTTTCTGTGCTGACTGTGTGCTGACTGTGTGCCTCCGTGTGCTGCTGTTTGTGCCAGGTGATGGGAAAACTGATGGCCATCGTCAACCCGAAGCATGAGATCGAGTTTCCGCCCGTAGCCGACTGCCATCTGTTGGCCGTGCTGCGAAGCTGTCTGCAGCGCGACCCGTACGAGCGACCCAGCATCGAGCAGCTGCTCAATGACCCATATCTGACCGGCTGTCGGTGTCAGGTGAGAACCCACGTCCATCACTGCCCTGTGGGCGTTCATGAGGCCGGCTGTCGGTGTCCGGTGAGAACCCACGTCCATCACTGCCCTGTGGCCGTACATGAGACCTGCTGTCGGTGTCAGGTGAGAACCCACGTCCATCACTGCCCTGTGGCCGTACATGAGACCTGCTGTCGGTGTCCGGTGAGAACCCACGTCCATCACTGCCCTGTGGCCGTACATGAGACCTGCTGTCGGTGTCCGGTGAGAACCCACGTCCATCACTGCCCTGTGGCCGTACATGAGACCTGCTGTCGGTGTCCGGTGAAAACAGGTGTCAGTTGAGAACCCACGTCCAATCCACCCCTGGCTCCCGAACCTGTGGTGCCGGCCGCTGGTGCTGGGGCCACTCCCCCCGGGCTCCCGAACCTGTGGTGCCGGCCGCTGGTGCTGGGTCCACTCCCCCCGGCCTCCCGAACCTGTGGTGCCGGCCGCTGGTGCTGGGTCTGGGTGCTGGTGCTGGGTGCTGGTGCTGGGGCTGGTGCTGGGTGCTGGTGCTGGGTCCACTCCCCCCCGGGCTCCCGAACCTGTGGTGCCGGCCGCTGGTGCTGGGTATGGGTGCTGGTGCTGGGTCCACTCCCCCGGGCTCCCGAACCTGTGGTGCCGGCCGCTGGTGCTGGTGCTGGGTCTGGGTGCTGGTGCTGGGTCCACTCCCCCCGGGCTCCCGAACCTGTGGTGCCGGCCGCTGGTGCTGGGTCTGGGTGCTGGTGTTGGGTCCACTCCCCCGGGCTCCCGAACCTGTGGTGCCGGCCGCTGGTGCTGGGTCCACTCCCCCCGGCCTCCCGAACCTGTGGTGCCGGCCGCTGGTGCTGGGTCTGGGTGCTGGGTGCTGGGTGCTGGTGCTGGTGCTGGGGCTGGTGCTGGGTGCTGGTGCTGGGTCCACTCCCCCCGGGCTCCCGAACCTGTGGTGCCGGCCGCTGGTGCTGGGTCTGGGTGCTGGGTGCTGGGTCTGGGTGCTGGGTCTTGGTGCTGGGTCTGGGTCTGGGTGCTGGTGCTGGGTCCACTCCCCCCGGGCTCCCGAACCTGTGGTGCCGGCCGCTGGTGCTGGTGCTGGGTGCTGGTGCTGGGTCCACTCCCCCCGGGCTCCCGAACCTGTGGTGCCGGCCGCTGGTGCTGGGTCTGGGTGCTGGTGCTGGGTCCACTCCCCCGGGCTCCCGAACCTGTGGTGCCGGCCGCTGGTGCTGGTGCTGGTGCTGGGTCTGGGTGCTGGTGCTGGGTCTGGGTGCTGGTGCTGGGTCCACTCCCCCCGGGCTCCCGAACCTGTGGTGCCGGCCGCTGGTGCTGGGTCTGGGTGCTGGTGCTGGGTCTGGGTGCTGGTGCTGGTGCTGGGTCCACTCCCCCCGGGTTCCCGAACCTGTGGTGCCGGCCGCTGGTGCTGGGTCTGGGTGCTGGTGCTGGGTCCACTCCCCCGGGCTCCCGAACCTGTGGTGCCGGCCGCTGGTGCTGGTGCTGGGTCTGGGTGCTGGTGCTGGGTCCACTCCCCCCGGGCTCCCGAACCTGTGGTGCCGGCCGCTGGTGCTGGGTCTGGGTGCTGGGTCTGGGTGCTGGGTGCTGGGTCTGGGTGCTGGCCGCTGGTGCTGGGTCTGGGTGCTGGTGCTGGGTCTGGGTGCTGGCCGCTGGTGCTGGGTCTGGGTGCTGGTGCTGGGTCTGGGTGCTGGCCGCTGGTGCTGGGTCTGGGTGCTGGTGCTGGGTCTGGGTGCTGGCCGCTGGTGCTGGGTCTGGGTGCTGGGTGCTGGGTCTGGGTGCTGGTGATGGGTGCTGGGTCTGGGTGCTGGGTCTGGGTGCTGGGTCTGGGTGCTGGGTCTGGGTGCTGGTGCTGGGTCTGGGTGCTGGTGCTGGGTCTGGGTGCTGGTGCTGGGTCTGGGTGCTGGTGCTGGTGATGGGTGCTGGTGATGGGTGCTGGTGATGGGTGCTGGGTGCTGGGTATGGGTGCTGGTACTGGGTCTGGGTGCTGGTGCTGGGTCCACTCCCCCCGGGCTCCCGAACCTGTGGTGCCGGCCGCTGGTGCTGGGTCTGGGTGCTGGTGCTGGTGCTGGTGCTGGCCGCTGGTGCTGGTCTGGGTGCTGGGTCTGGGTGCTGGGTCTGGGTGCTGGTGCTGGGTCTGGGTGCTGGCCGCTGGTGCTGGGTCTGGGTGCTGGTGCTGGTGCTGGGTCTGGGTGCTGGCCGCTGGTGCTGGGTCTGGGTGCTGGGTCTGGGTGCTGGGTGCTGGGTCTGGGTGCTGGTGCTGGGTCTGGGTGCTGGGTCTGGGTCTGGGTGCTGGGTCTGGGTGCTGGTGCTGGGTCTGGGTGCTGGTGCTGGTGATGGGTGCTGGGTGCTGGGTCTGGGTGCTGGGTCTGGGTGCTGGGTCTGGGTGCTGGGTATGGGTGCTGGTGCTGGGTCTGGGTGCTGGTGCTGGTGCTGGGTCCACTCCCGAACCAGCGCCGTATGACCAGAACGGCGGAGCGATCGTGAGCCCCCAGTTATTATCATCAAAATCGTACTTTGGAACTCATAATCACACTGGAGTTAATCATTCGCAACCGATGCAATCCAGATGTTTATGAAGCAGCTCACTGAATGATTATAGCCAGTCTTCCGATGTCTTCTTGGTCGTGCCGATCGTCACCGTGCCCCTACCTGGGAGCGGTGACTGCACTCGAAATGGGTGTTTTCCTCGCCGCTTTGCCGGACGGCTGGTGGCACTAGTACCCTCGTAGCGATGGTATGGCATGCAATAGCCATTCTGTCTTCCCCTTTCCCCGATTGGATCAACGATCTCATCTGAGATAGAGAAATAACCTACCGACATAAGTACCTGCCGACTGATTGTATTGATATTTGCACATACTACAAGCAATTTAGCCAACCATTTGTTCGCCATATGTGAACTCACAAATCGGTCAACAAACGACAAAATGCACTGCTAAGTAAGATTCTCATGGAATCTCCTCGAATAGGTCAATGATGTCATCTCCTCGAATAGGTCAATGATGCCTTCTCCTCGAATAGGCCAATGATGCCATCTCCTCGAATAGGCCAATGATGCCATCTCCTCGAATAGGTCAATGATGTCATCTCCTCGAATAGGTCAATGAGGTCGTCTTCTCGAATAGGTCAATGATGCCATCTCCTCGAATAGGTCAATGATGTCATCTCCTCGAATAGGTCAATGATGCAATCTCGAATAGGCCAATGATGTCATGTCCTCGAATAGGTCAATGATGTCATCTCCTCGAATAGGTCAATGATGTCATCTCCTCGAATAGGTCAATGATGCCATCTCCTCGAATAGGTCGATGATGCCATCACCTCGAATAGTTCAATGATATCATCTCGAATAGGTCAATGATGTCATCTCGAATAGGCCAATGATGCCATCTCCTCGAATAGGTCAATGATGCCATCTCCTCGAATAGGTCAATGATGCCATCTCCTCGAATAGGTCAATGATGTCATCTCGAATAGGCCAATGATGCCATCTCGAATAGGTCAATGATGCCATCTACTCGAATAGGTCAATAATGTCATCTCCTCGATAGGTCAATGATGCCATCTCCTCGAATAGGTCAATGATGCCATCTCCTCGAATAGGACAATGAGGCCATCACCTCGAATAGGCCAATGATGTCATCTCCTCGAATAGGCCAATGATGTCATCTCGAATAGTTGCTTACTCATCCTGTATGCTATGTTCGCTGTCAGCTGTATGCTATGTTCGCTGGACGAGGACGCGTGTCCTGGGCGGGGCCGCTCCGGTGTGTCTGTCCGGTCTCTCCAAACAGAGGGTGACGTGTGGCGGTGGATGTGGCTCTTCTAAGCCGCCGCCGCCCCGCCGAACTGTGTCTGTATACGGGGTATTGACGCGGTCGGCGGACCTCGTTTTGATGGCGGCCTGTCAGCGTCCGTGGCGCGTGCGTGCGTGTGTGAGTGTTCCGTGTGTCCGTCTGGCCAGCTGGGTGGGTCTGTCTGTTGGCCTAAATGTCTGTGTCTGTTTGACTGTTGGCATGGCAGGGGAGTTGGCCGGCGGTGGTTGTGCGTATTAACCCTCGCCCTACGGGAGCTTTTTTCACCTTCGCCCTACGGGGGGGGCCTGACAGCCCCCCCCCCCCCCCTCGTTAACTTCCAAACCAAGCAACTTAGAACAATGCAGTAAGAACCAGCATGTTGCCTGTCACGAGAGGAATCTAACAGTATGCGATTTTTAGGTTTCAGGTCAACGGGTGACCTTCCAGGTCAAGTGAATGCCCTCGGATTTACCACGTCCAGAACAGCGATTTTGCTCTTCAGAAAACCTCAAAATTAGAAATTGATAAATGTAAATAAAAAGGCATGTTGCCTAGACCAGTTTTGGCTCAGAAATACATAAAAAAGTAATTATGTGTTCGTATCTTGTCCAAAAATGTCAAAAAAGGTTATTTTACCAAATGACGTCATCAGTTTCTTACACTTAGGAAGCCATCACTCAGTCAATAATGGAGATATTGCTTTGAAATTTGGTATGAGTATTGTCCATACTCAGTTATCTCACATATATTCCGGTTTTTCTAATATCTTTGAAAATTTTGATTTTGTGGGGATTAAAAAAACTTCTTTTTTTATTTTAGGGGTCAAAAACCCAAAATTTTGAAAATCCGAGATTGCCATTTTAAAGAGAATGTCATTTTGTATCTTTGGTGAGTTGAGTTTGCAATTTTCTTTAAAACTCTGTTTTCTACAATTTTTCAAATATTTCTCATATTTTTACCAACATGACGTCATCAAAACATTATTATTTCCCCAAAATGCTTAACTAATTTCAAATATTTTTACAGCCTACGTATAATTGTTGTAAACTCAGCTACCAAAAATTTCAGCAAGATTCACCCCATGTGTCAAAAGTTATTCAAGAAAAACCTCAGGGGGGGGGGCTGTCGCCCCCCCCCCCCCCCCCCCCCCCCGTAGGGCGAGGGTTAATAATACACGCTGCAGTTCCAACTACCGTCATTCGTCTTGTATATGTTACTAACCTGGGTCCGTCACTCAAAACAGTGGCTTCCTCTACTGCGCTCTTCCCTGACCAGCAGATTATGAATTACTGTTTTGTGTCGGCTGTGTTTCTACTAATCGCGGGAGAGCTGGCAGCCAGTTCTCTGGGACTCCCCGTCGGCAGTCCCGCGGCTGACTTGGTTTGTCTCACCGTGGCTGGCCGTGGCTAACTCGGCGTGCCCCGTCCCCGCCGTGTCTGTGGCTGACAGTGGCACAGTGTGCCCGTCCCCGCCGTGCCTGTGGACTGAGAGTGCACAGTGTGCCCGTCCCCGCCGCGCCTGTGGCTGACAGTGACACAGTGTGCCCGTCTCTGCCGACAGTGTCAGCGGTGATGCCCCCTCCCTCCGTCGGTCAGCCCTGCTCCAGTCCGGCCCGGCTGCTCGGTTCCCGCCGCCCTGTACAAAATCATCGCCAGCCCGGCTGGCGTGGCTGGGTGCCGGACCGCGTCTGTGCCATGCCCGCCGTGACCGCCGTCTGCGGATCTTGCCGCGCTGTATCGCACCGGGCGGGCACCCCGCCCGCCGCGCTACTGCCGTGTTGTTATCGCCAGGGACCACTGCGGGGTAAGTCCCCCGCTGTCCCGCCGCCCCGCCGCCAGTGGGTGGTGTGTATAGGATGGTGCTGTGGTGGCGCGCCGCGCCGCAGGCTCGCTTGCTATCTCATGGCTGTCTGTGTGGTGTATTGTGTATCATTGTAACTCAAGAGTATTGAAGATGACAGAGTATGTAGGATGCCTTCGCTTGCTATCTCATGGCTGTCTGTGTATTTGTGTATCATGTACTCAAGAGTATGTGAAGATGACAGAGTATGTAGGATGCCTTGCGCCTGGTAAATAGTAAGACGCTTCGGGGTCGTGCCAATCTGGATTAGCATCTTTATAAATATACACAAGAAACGTGTTGCAAGTTTGGTGTGTTTGTCGTGTGATGAGGTTGTAGTACTTAACTGATGGGGTTGTCCATTATCTGTCAAGACAAATACGTTTTCATGAACGATGGTTTGCTGGTACGTTTTGAAGCAAGTTCTGCCTCATCAGTGGCATTATCGAAGGTTTGAATAGAGCGGAAGATTAGGCAGCTTTCTCTTTAAAAAGAAAAGAAAAAAACACTGCAAATAATGGTATTGTATATATATATATATATATATATATATATATATATATTTATATATATATATATATATATATATATATATATATATATATATATATATATATATATATATATATATATATATATATATATATAAATATAGTATATATATTATATACCGCGCGTGCATAAAGCTGTTCTAATTGCTTCCCGGACCAAAGTTCGTAAACATAAGGTTCGTAACGGAAAAAGTTCGTATGCAAAGGTTCATATCGGATAAGGTTCGTATGGGATAAAGTTCGTACGGCTAAAGTTCGTAATGGAAAAGTTCGTATCGGATAAAGTTCGTATTCAAAAGTTCGTAACGGATAAAGTTCGTATGCAAAAGGTTCGTATGCTGAGGTTCGTAAGCAAAAAGGTTCCTATGCAAAAGGTTCCGAACCTTTGCTTACGAACTTTTTCCGTTACGAACCTTATGTTTACAAACTTTGTGTCCGGTTACCGTTACTCCCTTCCGAACGGAGCGAGATAGAGAGACACCATAAACAGTATCACTTTTTGCATACGAACTGTATCCGAATACGAACCTATTGTCCCTTATGGCAGGCAACACGTTACTGTTTACGGTGTCTCTCTATCTCTCTCCGTTCGGAAGAGTAACGGTAACCGGATAAAAGTTCGTAAACATAAGGTTCGTAACGGAAAAAGTTCGTAAGCAAAGGTTCGGAACCTTATCCCGGATACGAACCTTTGCATACGCACCTTTTCTTACGAACTTCTTGCATTACGAACTTTTTCCTTTACGAGCTTCAGCATACGAACCTTTTGCATACAAACTTTATCCGTTACGAACTTTTTGAATACGAACTTTATCCGATACGAACTTTAGCCGTTTACGAACTTTATCCCATACGAACCTTATCCGATACGAACCTTTGCTTACGCACTTTGTCTGTTACGAACCTTATGTTTACCAACCTTTGTCCGGTTACCATTCTAATTAACCCTATTAGTGGCAGACTCCTGGCTACCCCTATTAGTGTCAGGGGGCGGATTCACCCCCCCCCCCCCCCCCCCCCCCCTCGGATATCCTCGAGATCTACCCGTCCAATTTTCACAAATCAAGCGGCGTTTGATGCCCCTCAACACGATCTACATTTCTTTTTCTTTTTTTTAAATGATAGGGGGCAACAGGGAGGGCACAAACTACAAATATTAGAGGTATTTGTGATTCAACACAGCTGTCATGTTTATTAACCGATTTTAACGCAACTAATGGGGATCGATAGAGATTTAATTGGGATTGATATATGATGGTGACTTTTGAAAAATTCAAAATCATGGGCGTTTTCAGGTCACTAAATTTGGGGTAAAATAAATGCCTTATAAAACCGTCTTTTTCTTCTTCTTTTTCGATAAATGAAATGTGGGCTATTGTGACATCGGACGACACACAGTTATAAAGCATATTTGTCATCCTTAGGCGGTGCCAGGTTAGGTGAAAAAGGAGGCAAAATATATAGAAAATAACTTCCTTAAACCACCCCTTTTCAAAGTGCCTGAAACCGCCTCTGCCGTGCAATATGTTTTATAGTTCACTAAAATCAACTAATTTGCACTTGTTTCAAGCACCGTAAGCCTATCCTTTATAATTCAGGCAGTTAGGAAGAAGCCGTGAAGGTCGCATCTCCGTATTATCGCCAAATGTCACAGAAAAAAAATCAAAAAACTGGGCCCTGGGACCGCCTCTGTTAAGGTTAGGAGCTAAAAATTTGGACTCCATATGCGGAATTCAATTCTAGGAAAAGTCACAACATTGCATGGGTCTGCTCTTAGCCGTGCAGGAGATATCTGCGAAAAACCTGAGGGGTGGCTAGAATCTGCCCCCCCCCCCCCCCGCACACTGCCACTAATAGGGTTAAAGGGAACCGTTTCACCTTGTTTAATATATACCGTACCACAAGTATCCGTCCCGTCTCCCATCGCTGATTGGCTGATGTGTTGCCCTTATAAGGGACACTGAGTGAGATTTCCTTCACAGATTGCTTGATAGTTGGCAGTAAGGGTCGTTTTGAGTTCAAAAACACGAATATGACTTTGGTTTGAGCCATAGATGGATATCTGTGGAGAAATGGTAAGTTTATCATCGCATGAAACGTGACGTCATACAACACCAGTGGGTGGACCTGACTGACTCTGGCTCCGCCTGCCGCCTGCCGCCTACTAGTCTCTGACAAGGGGCCGCCGCGCCGCCCGGGCGGCTGAGCGGATATTAGCGAGGCGTCGTGATCAGAGACTACGTGCCAGAGAGTGTAGGATGTAACGTCAACAAATCAGCGATGGGAGTACGATGCCCGCTTGTGGTACGGTACATATTAAACGCTGAGAAGGTGGACTGTTTCCTTTAATGTAACACGTCTGTTGAAACTCGGTACTTTATCGCACAAGATATTTCCCTTGAGGATTGAGTGGCTGCTGGTGTATTAAATGGTAGCCTGACATGCCGCCGTCTTTCAAAGTTCTCGCTCGTGGGTTGAGTTGTCTATTGCAGGCGAACAGGTAAGTCCCACCACCGTCAGTCGCAGGTGCCTGTCGGCTCGTGCACGCATTCCATTGCGCAGGTCGCTCACACAAAGTCGGCTCGGTCTGGAATGGTCCGTATATTCTCTCTCGCCGATCACACCACGCAGCTGCTCTATGGCGGGATGGGACCCGGCGCGGGAGGATACGAGTGCCCCCCCCCCCCCCTACCCAGCCCTCCGCGGCCGGCTGCCTCCCTGGGCCCGAAACCGCTGCTGGGTCGCGGGACAGGCCAGGGGTGCCAGAAAATCTACCGCGTTGCTACAAGCTTACGGAAACTTTTTAACTGATGCCATGAAAAGCACGACACGGGAAGCTTCTTCGTACCGAAAACCCTCATACCTGGACACATTTCAACAACTAACTACCTCCCATGTGACGCATTCATAACATGAACCAAAACGTTTCCGTCGTGCAGGCCATTTCGGCTGAGTTGTACTCCTCTATGCGATAGACCGGAATGTGGACAGCTGCTCAGTTGTGGGCGGTGCGGTGGCTCTCCCTCAGCCTGATGCCGTTGATACGAATGAAGCCCTCGGCGTCCATCGGGTCGTAGTCGCCCTGGACGTCCATGGAGACCAGCTGCTCGTTGTAGAGGCCGATCGGCGCGTCCCGGCTCAGGATGTGCACTGCCGGGTCAGGTCGGGTCAGGTCAGGTCATCACAGCGGAGTGGGGGAGGGAGTTCGGCCGCCAGAGATGGAGAGACGTCGGGTGCAGCCGCTCTATTTCCTGATCCGTGGTGTCGAAAATAGCTGTATTTGACACAGCTAGGCGCCACAGGCCGGCATACGGAATGGTTAAAGGAAGGTCACCATATAAAGAAAATTGCAGCAACTATGAATAATAAGTTCACTAATCTCATTAGCAGACACGGTGGGGATTAGCTTAATTTCTACAAGCGTGGTATCAATGGAAAGACTCTGAAATCCAAGTCACTCAACAACCACAATCTGGCTGATGCCACGGTATGCATACGAGATGCCTTGAAGCGAAGCTATAGCCATCCCGACATGGCACCAGAGACGACATGGCGGAGCTATAGCCATCCCGACATGGCACCAGAGACGACATGGCGGAGCTATAGCCATCCCGACATGGCACCAGAGACGACATGGCGGAGCTATAGCCATCCCGACATGGCACCAGAGACGACATGGCGGAGCTATAGCCATCCCGACATGGCACCAGAGACGACATGGCGGAGCTATAGCCATCCCGACATGGCACCAGAGACGACATGGCGGAGCTATAGCCATCCCGACATGGCACCAGAGACGACATGGCGGAGCTATAGCCATCCCGACATGGCACCAGAGACGACATGGCGGAGCTATAGCCATCCCGACATGGCACCAGAGACGACATGGCGGAGCTATAGCCATCCCGACATGGCACCAGAGACGACATGGCGGAGCTATAGCCATCCCGACATGGCACCAGAGACGACATGGCGGAGCTATAGCCATCCCGACATGGCACCAGAGACGACATGGCGGAGCTATAGCCATCCCGACATGGCACCAGAGACGACATGGCGGAGCTATAGCCATCCCGACATGGCACCAGAGACGACATGGCGGAGCTATAGCCATCCCGACATGGCACCAGAGACGACATGGCGGAGCTATAGCCATCCCGACATGGCACCAGAGACGACATGGCGGAGCTATAGCCATCCCGACATGGCACCAGAGACGACACTGTCAACTTACCGGAGCCCTTGTAGAGTTTGCAGTGAACAGTACCGGTCACGTCATCCTGGGAGGCCTTCACGCATCCGAACACGTACTGGCCCTCGGGACTGAACCAGAACCCTGCCATGGTAAGGATCGCAGTCTTCACATCAGAAATCACATCACAGTCTTCACATCAGAAATCACATCACAGTCGTCACATCAGGCATCATTCACATCACAGTCGTAACTTGCTCGGCGGATATGCATCAACAAAGGGAGGGAGCGTTGATTGGAAGTCGAGCGGCATGTGTCGGACGCGGGTCACTGTTGTAATAGTGCGAGACAGGCGCAGCACACTGTTCAATATGTCCAAACTACGTCAATCCCAGACACAGCCTGCCGTGTCGCAGCACACTGTTCATATGTCCAAACTACGTCAATCCCAGGCACAGCCTGCCGTGTCGCAGCGCACTGTTCATGTCCAAACTACGTCGATCCCAGGCACAGCCTGCCGTGTCGCAGCACACTGTTCATATGTCCAAACTACGTCAATCCCAGGCACAGCCTGCCGTGTCGCAGCGCACTGTTCATATGTCCAAACTACGTCAATCCCAGGCACAGCCTGTCGTGTCGCAGCACACTGTTCATATGTCCAAACTACGTCAATCCCAGGCACAGCCTGTCGTGTCCGCAGCACACTGTTCATATGTCCAAACTACGTCAATCCCAGACACAGCCTGTCGTGTCGCAGCACACTGTTCAATGTCCAAACTACGTCAATCCCAGACACAGTCTGCCGTGTCGCAGCGCACTGTTCATATGTCCAAACTACGTCAATCCCAGGCACAGCCTGCCGTGTCGCAGCACACTGTTCATATGTCCAAACTACGTCAATCCCAGGCACAGCCTGCCGTGTCGCAAGCACACTGTTCATATCCAAACTACGTCAATCCCAGGCACAGCCTGCCGTGTCGCAGCACACTGTCATATGTCCAAACTACGTCAATCCCAGACACAGCCTGCCCGTGTCCGCAGCACACTGTTCATATGTCCAAACTACGTTAATCCCAGGCACAGCCTGCCGTGTCGCAGCACACTGTTCATATGTCCAAACTACGTCAATACCCAGGCACAGCCTGCCGTGTCGCAAGCACACTGTTCATATGTCCAAACTACGTCAATCCAGGCACAGCCTGCCGTGTCGCAGCACACTGTTCATATGTCCCAAACTACGTCAATCCCAGGCACAGCCCTGTCGTGTCGCAGCACACTGTTCATATGTCCAAACTACGTCAATCCCAGGCACAGCCTGCCGTGTCGCAGCGCACTGTTCATATGTCCAAACTACGTCGATCCCAGACACAGCCTGCCGTGTCGCAGCACACTGTTCATGTCCAAACTACGTCAATCCCAGACACAGCCTGCCGTGTCGCAGCGCACTGTTCATGTCCAAACTACGTCGATCCCAGGCACAGCCTGCCGTGTCGCAGCACACTGTTCATGTCCAAACTACGTCAATCCCAGGCACAGCCTGCCGTGTCGCAGCACACTGTTCATATCCAAACTACGTCAATCCTAGACACAGGCCTGCCGTGTCGCAGCACACTGTTCATATGTCCAAATTACTTCAATCCCAGACACAGCCTGCCGTGTCGCAGCACACTGTTTCATATGTCCAAACTACGTCAATCCAGGCACAGGCTGCCGTGTCGCAGCACACTGTTCATATGTCCAAACTACGTCAATCCCAGGCACAGCCTGCCGTGTCGCAGCACACTGTTCATATGTCCAAACTACGTCAATCCCAGGCACAGCCTGTCGTGTACGCAGCACACTGTTCATATGTCCAAACTACGTCAACTCCCAGGCACAGCCTGTCGTGTCGCAGCACACTGTTCATGTCCAAAACTACGTCAATCCCAGGCACAGCCTGCCGTGTCGCAGCGCACTGTTCATATGTCCAAACTACGTCAATCCCAGACACAGCCTGCCGTGTCGCAGCGCACTGTTCATATGTCCAAAACTACGTCGATCCCAGACACAGCCTGCCGTGTCGCAGCACACGTTCATATGTCCAAACTACGTCAATCCACGGCACAGCCTGCCGTGTCGCAGCACACTGTTCATTATGTCCCAAACAACGTTCGATCCCAGACACAGCCTGCCGTGTCGCAGCCTGTATAACCGGGTTCGGCGTTGCCCAACCAACGTCCACTGTTCCTATTTGCAGCAGCACGTGTGACCCCGCTCCAAAATGTCAAGGTCATGCGAGCCAGTGGCGCTACGTTGACACCGGATATATGCGGACACCGCCAGATGCGACGGTCTGCATTCTGTCTGTTTGAGTTGAGCCAGCTGCGGCTTCGGAAAAATGACGTACTCTCTGACTACTCCAGCTGTCTTGTGATGTGCTTCATAGCGCATATTGTCAGGTCTTTTCGGCAAGCAGATATGTGCGCAGATCCCCAAAACGTGCCCAGGGACCCGTCCCCGGATCCAGTGAGACATCGGATCCGCTTAAAAATGTGCGAGAAATCCACCAGGATCTGAACTCCACGGCAATGTTTTGCCCCGGTATCCAACAAAATCCCAGATGTTTGAATTGAGATGATGAAATCCTAAAGTTTATCGGTTCCATCGAAATCACACGAATTAACTTGTTAGGTCCACGAAGTTTAGAGGTATGGATTATTTTGGTGTTAAGTGTAAATGGAGGTTAATGAGATCTTATATTTGTTGTTAAATTTAGCCACGAAATGCAATAGGTGTAAAATGTTATCGTTGGATCTGTTGCACCAATGATCCACTTGGATATTTGTCACGAATCGTGTGGTATCTGAGCTATGTTGCCATTTTACACCCGTAGTTCAACTGGGGACCCAAGATCTACTGAGCCCGCATTTTGCCTTTAGACTCGTTGGAATCCGTGAATTGACCTCTGCCACCTAGCGGCAACCACCGGCAGTTGTGGTTGAGGAGACGCCTGTTAGGGAGGAGTCGGTGTGGCGCGCCCGGGCTATTCATTGGGTCTTTGTAGAGTTAAATGCGGGCGGCGCCTGGGTGGGAGGAGTGTGCGGGCGGCGCTATGCTAGCTGCGAGACTCGGTCTCACTATCCCGTAAGCAGTGCTATGAAAAGGACCTCAATCAACCTGGACGAAAGACGCATTTCACAATGAGAAAGTACAGCTGGTAGAAATTCAATACGCGAGGTAAGGTTGTTATCTATGGTCCTGCCTTTTAAACGGAACACTACGTTGTCGGCATGTTTCGGTAATGCTATTTCCTCATGGATTGTTTTGGCTGGTCGTTCAGATTCAGGTATTCTTAATGTTAATTTTGTCGGAATCCCCAACCGGCGATTCCACGACAACCGAATGTGAACCTTGTGTAGCTACCACATACTGTTCTTACCGTTGTAGGCGAGTTTGGGCAAGTTTGACGCCGAGCTCCTCCTTGATGTGGAACACTCGCGGTCCAGCGTGTATGCCTCCAGGTCCAGGTGGTGCTTGGTACAGAATCTCCCCGCCCGGACACTCGTACACGCCGCCGACTCTGTTGGGACAGGACAGGGATGTCAATCACTTATCACAGCAGGCCGCATCGTCCACATTAATGCGGGTTCTGTGGCGAAATGGGACCGAGATGTCAAACACTCAACACGAGGAAGGGGTGTGATGCGGGCTCCTGGTCACCTGCAGGACCATGATGCGTCAGGACACATCAGTTGAATGATCGGCCGACTTGAACAGTCCAAGTTCAGTTCAATATATTTGCGAATCATTCCACGTTGTGGTTTAGTGTTCGATTCGTTTACAAAGTACAACACTAACAACACCGTCAAGATGAGTACATAGAGGAATACGTCGCCCGACATCGGTCAAGGACGCTAATATAAGATGTCCTAAATCAGACGCTAAATTCAGTCCCGAGTTGCCACTGATAGTGTATGGGTACATGGTGAGCTGCTCGGTTCCCTGCGCCGTTTCGGTCACACAGACGCGAGTGAGGTGCTGGCTCATTCTACAAACTAACTCCAAGGTTGCCTATGGCTTGGCCGACTCCATCTTCTCTACCTACCTTGAGGCCGACGAAGGCGGTTTTTCGACGATGTCGATGCGTCCTGACGCCGTGCCGGCCCCCCAACCGTGTTGAGATGCTCCAGCAGGCGGGTAATGGGTCAGTGACCTCTTTGTTCTCAGTTGGTCCACCACCCGCACCGGATACCTGTGGAGGACACCATTTGGAGACGTTATCTACCAAAAGCCTTCGAGGACCGATTTTCGATGGTTTAAGACATTAATTTAAAAGATATTGACCTATCGAAAGCTTCTGAATATGCCATTTCTGATGACCGTAAGGACGTTCACTACAGGGTATTTACCATTCTGTTACCTGCTTATCGAACCATCCGCGTAACGCAGGTCAGAGGACTTTCTCTGAGAAGGTATAATAATGATTCGATAGATATAAGACAGATAAGTGCATTCTATTCCAGTATCAAGTCTCATTTATACAAACATTACATCACTGGTGACAAATTTTCATAAGTTGTTCTACCGTCTGCCTGTGCCGACGCCGCCCGGCTCTCCCAGTCCCGTCTGCCTGTGCGGACGCCGCCCGGTTTCTCCCGTCTGCCTGTACCGACGCCGCCCGGTCTCCCAGTCCCGTCTGCCTGTACCGACGCCGACCAGTTCTCCAGTCCCGTCTGCCTCTACCGACGCCGCCCGGTTCTCCCACGTCCGTCTGCCGTGCGACGCCGCCCGGTTCTCCCAGTCCCGTCTGCTGTACCGACGCCGCCCGGTTCTCCCGTCTGCCTCTACCGACGCCGCCCGGTTCTCCCAGTTCCCGTCTGCCTGTACCGACACCGCCCGGTTCTCCCGTCTGCCTGTACCGACGTCGCCCAGTTCTCCCGTCTGCCTGTACCGACACCGCCCCGGTTCTCCCGTCTGGCCTGTACCGACTTCGCCCCAGTTCTCCCGTCTGCCTGTACCGACGCGAGCCCGGTTCTCCCGTCTGGCCTGTACCGACGTCGCCAGTTCTCCCGTCTGGCCTGTACGACGCCGCCGGTTCCTCCCGTCTGCCTGTCCGACGCCGCCCGGTTCTCCCGTTCTGCCTGTACGACGCCGCCCGGTTCTCCCAGTCCGTCTGCCTGTACCGACGCCGCCCGGTTCTCCCCGGTCTGCCTGTACCGACGCCGCCCGGTGCTCCCGTCTGCCTGTACCGACGCCGCCCGGTTCTCCCGTCATGCCTGTACCGACGCCGCCGGTTCTCCCGTCTTGCCTGTACCGGACGCCGCCCGGTGCTCCCGTCTTGCCTGTACCGACGCCCGCCCGGTTCTCCGTCTGCCTGTACCGACGCCGCCCGGGTTCTCCCGTCTGCCTGTACCGACGCCGCCCGGTTCTCACAGCTCTTGAAGTGTATGGTGAGCAGGTGCGGCTGGTCGGGCGCCTTCTCCGGGTCCCGAGTGTCATCTGGTACAGGTTGGGACGGCGCCACCGTGCTCGGCTTCTCCAGCACCCGACTCGTAGCTCGGGGCGAAGTGTTTGTTGTGATGAGCTTACACAAACACAGCGATACCCAATCAGTGGGGCCGAGTGATTTCAGACTCTTGACGCAGCATTGTGTTGGGCCACGTAATCAGTGTAGCGATGGTTTCAGACTCTGACGCAGCAGTGTGTGTGGGCACGTAATCAGTGTAGCCGAGGTTTCAGGGACTCTGTACGCAGCAGTGTGGGCACGTAATCAGTGTGTAGCCGAGGTTTCAGACTCTGACGCAGCAGTGTGGGCCACGTAATCAGTGTAGCCTGAGGTTTCAGATCTGACTGCAAGCATGTGTGGGGCACGTACCCTGGCACTAGCCCCTAGGTAATGTAGCAATTGGTTATGTTTCCTGGGATTGAATCTGTCTAGGTGTGGAGTGTTGTACCACCTGTGCTGAGTAGGGCTTAGTCCGGAGCTGATATCTGCCGAGCAATGAAACCCGATCGCCGCTTCCACAGTTACACCCACCTCGTAAACGGTTTACAATGCTAAAGCTGGGCGACGCCTGTTGGAAATCAACGGTAACAGATCTACAATGAATCTTAACTCGCACTATGTCTGAAATTAGTTCCACATTGAAAAATTGATCAATGAGAAGAATTCATTGGCTGTCCTTACAGCGCGTCAGGGGAGGGGAAGACGTGCATACGTCTGTCAAGTCGTCCGTATCCGAATCAGAGCGTAGGCTCGCCGGCACAGAACGGCGCAGTATCTGGGGTTGCACGGACCTGATGTGCAGCAGGTTGGGCGTCCATTGA
>JAXIVJ010006578.1:0-2500 GCA_036785665.1 Chirona hameri
TTGTTTTTTATAATGAAATGGTATGTGATTGTGATCATTAGGACAAAACAGTTATAAATCATATTTTTACCATAGACCGGGTACAGGTTAGGTTGAAAAAGGGAGATAAAATTGGGAAAAAAAATAATAACCGCAGACAAGTTGCTACCCAGCACTAATAAATAGGTTACTGATCGAGATTAGTTCCTTTTTCGACATGTTGTACTTCATCAGTAGGCGTATCCAGGATCCAAACTGGGGCGGGCGCAAGACCCTTTTGATAGAGTATATTATCCGCTATTATGATACTAACTAGTCAACAGTGACCTATTTCACTTACAAATTGAATTAACATTGCTTACCCCCCTTTATACCCTACCTGGAATCGCCTATTTATCTTATAATCGTTCGTAGGAGTAGCCTTGGTGCAGTGTTACATCCGAAAACTGCAGTATGTTATGTCATTGTACCCCCATGCCTCTTAGTTCCTTGCAATATATGACCCCCTTTTTCCATTCCTGAGCGCCGGCCTCATGCAAAAAAAATGACTTTATTCCTCCTTCTGGCCTCATATGTGGCATAAATCATTATAAGCTAAACGTCCTATTGCGCCGTATACCCGCTGGCCTATATCTTCAATCACCATGTCAGTCACCCCCATTTTCATGTGCCTGAACACAGCCCCTGAAACGTCTAATGTAATATATTATGCAAATACTGAAGCAGAAGCAATCTTTAACATCTTGATATCTATAGGACTGTCACCTTACATCGCTCATATTGGCTTCCCCGCCAAGCATGAATACTTCCTGGACCCGCCCCCCCCCCTTCAAGCCCCTGAAAACCGCCTCTGCCATGCAATTTTTATGATAATTTCATAGCATCAACAAATTTGCACTTGTTGCAATCACCGTAAACCGATGTAACTCCTTCATACTTGAGGATGTTAGGAAGCAACCGTGAAGATCGCATTTCCGTATTATCGCCAAATAGTCGCCTCCGACACCCTAAACGTGTGCCCTGGAACCGCCTCTGTTCAGGGTTAAGAACTAAAATTTTAACTCCAAATGCGGTATTCAATTCTATGAAAAGTCCCAAAATTTCCATGGGCCTGCCTCCCAGGACCGTTCTGGAGATATCTGCGAAACATGAGGGGGGGGGGGCGGAATCCGCCCCCCCCCCCCCCCTGTTACAAATAGGGTTAAGCAACGGAGTCTCGCTAAATTAAATTGTAAAAAGACCAAGGTTTAAAATGACCTGTAGCTTGTTCAGGTAGTTAAACGTTGCGCATTAATTAACTATAGTATTTAATCATTGTTTTGCATTGCATTGCTTTACATTGTGGGTGGTAGGGTAAGGGTTGACAAATTCTATTTTTGGACTTTCGGAATTTAAATCGAAAGTTGTGTTCAGACGATATCTATCCTAAATTCATTGAACTGCTATGATTTTCCACTTTAAATGAAGCTCAATCTTGTAACGGATTGTTGTTTTAGTTTTTGCAGCGGGATTTTATTTCTTGTGCGGCTGTTGACAATAGCGTCAGCTTACTAAAAATAGGAGTCGGGACCTCGGAATCGGAGGCAGGAGTTCGACTCCGAAGGGTCGATGTCGGAGTTACCTGAAAACCGATCGACTCCGCCAGCATGGGTAAATATTGCAGCGGGGTTTTATTTAGTGTGTCTGTTGGACAATAGCTTCATGCTTACTAAAATAGGAGTCTGACATCCGGAATCGCAGTCGGATGTCGACTCGGGAATCGGAGTCGGAGTCGACTTCCTGGGGGGGGGGGGAGGCATGGGGTCGAAAGTCGGAGGTTACCGTGAGTAAACCGAGTCTGACTCACGCAGCCCTGGTATGTATTCTAAGTAAGGTGTCATGCCTCCCACCTTGCCAGTGTATGACAGGTGAGGTGCATCTGTCAAGTTACTTGTTTGCTTTGGGTCCGACTGAGGCGCTCGGGACGGAGAGTCGGTGACGTCGCCGCCCGGGTAGATAGCCAGGATATCGGGACCACGGACTCCGGGCCCCCCCGGGTGGGTGGGGGTGCCTGCTTGTCGGTTTGCTGTTGTGCGAGCGTCGATCCCACGAGAGATTGTGTCCTGACCGCGTAGTAAACGGTCCTGCAACAAACACGACTCCGAGACCATAACCCGCGCACTGCATGGGGCTTTGAGCCGAACACGAACTGCAGGGGGGGGGTGATTTCCGCCCCCCCCCTGAGATCTCGAAAACTACGATATATAGGCGAGAAGCGGAAAACGGCATTTGATAGATTGATATATGTTCTATCGAAAGTATTTCAGTATTTGTTTTAGGTCAGGTCAAAAATTGAGAGTCACCAGAGGTCATCAAAGGTCAAATTTCCAGTTTTGTCCTGTTTTAGGACATCGCTCCAGATATTCCATATATCTCAGAAACTATACTATTATAAACAAACGGAAAAAAGCAAACGCCAGCACTTGAAATTTGCAATCGCTATGGTGGCCTCAAATTTTGATCTCAGGTCAATATTTGAGGC
>JAXIVJ010006578.1:15000-20000 GCA_036785665.1 Chirona hameri
GATATTTTGAGTCATCGAACGGCATCGTAGTAGCCGTGACCATAAAGTACAAGATACATCCTAACGACCAAACATCGTACATTTTGGGATTATACGGCTGGCCCTGAAATCAAAAGGCGACCAATAGATACAAATTGGTTTCAGGTTTGAAGTGTTGGTTCTTGTTCACCTATTAAAGGTCAAGGGCGGATCCATCCGGCCGTTTTTTTTGGGGGGGGGGGGGGGGGCAAACCGTTTTTAGCGGACCTTACCTACCCCCAATTTATAATTTCTTCCCGGATTTGGGCCACTTTATTTTGCAACCACACGATTTCTAATGATTTCTTTATTTTTATATTTTTGTGTTTTTTTGTTTAGCTTTTCAACCTTTTTGGGATATTGAAAAAGGAAAGATGTCAGCTTGCAGTTTGTATTGTTCCGACATTGCCTTACACTGAGCAAAACTTATGTCAATTATCAGCTGTACCCAGGGGCGTCGCCGATAATTTTTGAGTGGGGGGTCGGCTGAAATAACGAAGAAAAAAATTTACCCCATTTATATGCGCGTATTAAGTCTTTGCAGCATTTTTAATGTGGATTTTCATGTATAGTAGGTACTTGTTATTTAGCGCCGCGAAATGTTTACGGGTTTGCCTGATAAAACCCAGAAACATAGGCGGTGGGCCTAGTAGAGAATAAGAAGTTAAAGGGACTGTCCCACCTTTTTGAAAGTTTTCGAAACACACTTAATTGTATGTCTACATGTCAGGCGAGGTCAGCTGAACATGTTCGTGAACTTTTTTCCGAAAAAATTGCTTATCTTGGAAGATATTCAACTTTTAGTTTTAAGCGGAAAGTTGTGTTGGTGACGTCATATGATTTTGTTTAATAACAGGGAAATCCTGTGTGCTGGCAAATGTATGGCACAATTTTTTGTCGACAACTATTGCGCAGAAAAAGCGAAGTACCTGGTCAGAGCGCTGTTCGGCACACGCTACTAGCGCTTTTCGCTAGCTGACGTCACAATTACGTCACGGAAACAGACGCAGCAGGAAACAGACAGAACTCACAGAAGCACTTCCAGACTGCTTCAGGGGCACATCCATCTGTTTGTTTTCATTTCAGTTTGATTTGTCTCATGCGCCACTATTGAAACACATCCGCTAGCGCTTTCGCCGCTTCTGCGATTTTCCACTAGCAGAAATAGCCTCTCCGCAGGGTCCACGGTTCCTATCATGACGTATTCCCATTCTGGCTTTTCATTGGCTGACGCCTGGTTGCCATGGAGAGCGAAGGCGCTACCAGCGCTACTAGCGACCGCTAGCGTGTGTCCGAACAACGCTCTGGTGTCTAGATTGGCTAGCACTATCAGCTGGAGTTGTTGCAGCAGTTGGCCGCCAGGGACCACTAGTGAGCCAGGGTGTTACGACGTCGCAAGCAAATAATACGACTAAATATTGATTAATTTATTTATTTATAAATAAATAAATATTTAGCGTTAAATATTTAACTGGTACCATTTGCTTGCGACGTCTTAACACCCTGGCTCACTAACTGCGGTCCCTGGCGGCCAACTGCTGCAACAGCTCCAGCTGATAGTGCTAGCCTCTAGATTGCGAACCACCCGGGGATCGAGAAATGAAAGACGAAAATATTCCAAGGGTGGCCTTAAAACAAGTCGACTATCATTACCAGTTGGGTAAAGAGAAACGACGCTGTCGGTGTAGAGGCCCTATTCAAATACACATGGGCCTTGTTTTTTACAGATGTCAAAATCAAACTCGAATATCTTTTTGATTAGATCATTGTGGTTGTTTTAACTTCTACCATACTTAATTTCAATGCCAAGTCTCAACTCAAATGTAATGTTAAGGTGGGATAGTCCCTTTAAACATGCTATGCATTCAATTCACCGTTACAACGAACCGAAGATAATGGCGATGGCTTCGTTTTGACGATGGCCACCGATGTGACGACGCGAAGCGGCGTGGAAATGTTAATTTTAGGTCGTGGAAAACGAAATCTTAATATTGGAACCAGACCGTGAGTGGAGCCAAGCCTCAGGTAAACTCTATGCACATGTTCCACATCTCGGTATGATGAAAAATATTGAAATTAATCTAGTTTTTCACATAAAAATTCTTCGGATGGTAAATCACGATGACCGATAATAACTGTATACATATGTACCGAACTGTAACAAACAACTGGTAACAGTGCAAATGGTTTGAAAGCAGCAAGCGGCAGCACGACTTTTCCGCACATAAGTGGTCCCTGCGGATCTGGAGGAGCCTGGGGCGAGATGGCTTGGGGAGATGGTCCTGACCTGGTCCCACTATTAGCTCTTCGGTCCAGCAAGTTGGGCACCGCTGGAGCCGCTTCCGGATGCCGATGTCCGCGTCTTTGCGTTCGCGTTGCCTTTTTTCGAAACTCGGCAGACTAGCTAAACATGTAGCCCGCTTGAAAGTTAATATTTGATTAAGGGAGTGAGTGGGCCCTGGGGCTAGCAATTAGGTACCGCCAAGGAGAGACTCTGTCAGACACTTAATTCATTCATTTTCCCATTTTCCAAATTTGTATAAGCAATTGCGTACTTTGTGTCATGCCGCGAAGCAGCGCGAAATTTGCAAGTTTTCACTGTGGATAGCTGGATTTTAACTGCTGCAATGGCAATTTGTACAACTGTACGTCTAACCGTTTAGGGGGGGGGGGGGGGCAGTCATAGTTTCAGGACCTTTGGGGGGGCATGGCCCCTTTACCCCCCCCCCCCCCCCCTGGGTCCGCCCCTGTTAAAGGAAATAGTTCACCTTGAACATTAGTTTTAAACTGAGATAGCAGTTTTGTAGCCCGTGTTGGGAACAAGGGCGGATCCAGCCGGCCGTTTGGGGGGGGGGGGGCAAACCGTTTTTTAGCGGACCTTACCTACCCCCAATTGCGAATTTCTTCCCGGATTTGAGCCACTTTATTTTGCAACCACACGATTTCGATTTTTCCCCCATTTTTTTTTAGGTTTTCGACCTTTTGGGATATCGAAAAAGGAAAGATGTCAGCTTGCAGTTTGTATTGTTCCGACATTGCCTTACACTGATAAAAACTATGTAAATTGTCAGCTGTACCCAGGGGCGTCGCCGATAATTTTTGAGTGGGGGGTCGGCTGAAATGACGAAAAAAAATGTACCCCAATTTGTTATGCGTGTATTTAAACCTTTGCAACATTTCTAATGTGGATTTGCATGTTATAGTAGGTACTTGTTATTTAGCGCCGCGAAGCGGCGCGATTTTTTTTTTGCTCGGGTTTGCCTGATAAAACCCAGAAACATAGGCATTTTTAGCTTCTTAGCCTTGTAGAGGATAATAAGCTAAAAATGTTATTCATTCAATTCAACGTTACGACGAAACGAAGACGATGACGATGGCTTCGTTATGACGATGGCCACTGATGTGACGCCACGAAGCGGCGTGAACATTTTAATTTTAGGTCGTGGAAAACGCATTTTTAATATTGGAACCAGACCGTGAGTGGAGCCAAGCCTCAGGTAACCCCTTTTCCTGGTTGCACATCTCGGTATGATGCAAAATGTTGAAATGAAGGTAGTTTTTCATATACATTAGCCTCGGATAGTAAATCACGATGGCCGGTGGCAGTCTGCGCTCAATAGTACATATGATAATAATAACTGTAGTCTGTATACATACCTATGTACCGAACTGTAACAAACAACTGGTAACGGTGCAAATGGTTTCAAAGTAGCAAGAGGCAGACCGACATTTCCGCGCATAAATGGTCCCTGTGGATCTGGAGGAGCCTGGGGGAGATGGCTTGGGGAGATAGTCCTGGCCTGGTCCCCACTATTAGCTCTTCGGGCCAACAAGTTGGGCACCGCTGGAACAGCTTCCGGTTGCCGAAGTCCGCGTCTTTGCGTTCGCGTCGCCTTTTTCGGAACTTGGCAGACAAGCTAAACATGTAGCCCGCTTTAAAGATAATATTTTATGAAGAGAGTTGGCCCTGGGGCCAGCAATTACCGCCAAGGAGAGTCTCTGCAAGACACTTAATGGAATTAATTTTCCAAATTTGTATATGCAATTGCGAAACTTGTGTCATGCCGCGAAGCGGCGCGAAATTTTTCAGTTTTTGACTGAAGCTAGATTTATTTTGACTGCTGCAATTTTGGGATGCCCAGTACCGTTCTAAAAACGCAAATATAGCATGCATTAAATTTCACGTCTGGGGGGGGGGCAAAACATAGTTTGGCCCCCCTTAAACAGGTTTGGGGGGGGGGGGGCCATGGCACCGTTCGCCCCCCCCCCCTGGATCCGCCCTTGGTCGTGGGTCTAGTTATTCCTTCGTCGACGACGAAATCATTTATGAACGTGTTCATTTTCTTTTCTTAAAATTTCACAGAACACGGAATTTTATTGTTTTTTATATATGCGTTGAGGCTCATATTACAGTTATTTATATATTTTTATTTTGTTTTTGGGGGGGGGCCAAAAGACATGTTGGCCCCCCCCTTCCAGGCTTTTGGGGGGGCCATGGCCGGATTGCCCCCCCCCCCCCCCCTGGATCCGCCAGTGGTTGGGAAACCCCTATCTGCAAGTTTTCTTGACTGAAAAGACTCCAGCCGAATATATTTGAGTTTTTGGCGAAGGAATGCGGTGCTGGCGAAAGAATGTTGTACTGGTTTTAGCCCGGGCAGAGGCTATACCATCAGCCAATCAGCCTGCAGCTGGTGCTAGAAGCGAATCGCCGGCCGCCGGTTGGCACATCTCCAATGCGAGTCTATCTTTACGCGACTACTTTCGAATCTGTTTGGCTGAACCATTTTTTACATTCGCGTGACGTCAGGACTCTGACTCAGAGAGTATGCATATAGTTTTGATAAACAATACAAATGCAAGGCCTTCTGCCCTGAATCGGCGCGATATAAGGCCATTTTTGACAATACAAAAATAAATTGTATTACAAAATATAATAAAATCGTGTTGGGTACAAAAATTCCAAGGTGAACTATTTCCTTTAA
>JAXIVJ010006578.1:25000-65996 GCA_036785665.1 Chirona hameri
AAAAAACGATTTTGATTTTTTTTTTAATGTTTGGATCAGGATTAGTCGAAGAACAATTTGGCAATCACGGAGTTTCGATTTTTGTTTTGTTTTTTCACGTGATTTCATGACCTACTTTTTGCGGCGTGACCTTGACCTGTTTGAAACTGAAATTAACATTTCCGTCTGATGAAGATTTGAGCTTCATTGATGTCCTTTCGTATCAAAAAATTAAAAAAGCGGGGTTCGACCTGTAAAAATCATTTTTGAGTCATGCAATGCTGACATAATACGCTGTTGGGGCACCTGTCCGTCGATAACTTCGCATCTACTTGACATACGCATTCGAAACAAAGTCCAGAGTGACTCCTGACGACGAAACCTCTCGGTTGGTGCAGGCACCGATATCAGGTCGCCATATGACCTGCCAGGCTAATACAACGTAACGTACCCAAACAGCGTATTGTGTGCATTGCAAGGCTCAAAAGTACTTTTTACAGGTGGAACCCCACTTTGTAGATTTTTTTTAGAATTCATAATTGATGGGGCTCCCGTTCCCACCCGTTTCACCATATTTCACTTTTGTGATGCTAAAAATTATATGGTCTGTCCCGTAACCCGTTCCAACCCGTTAACCCGCGAGTTACTGGGGAGGGGGGTCTATTTCCCCCCCCCCCGTTATTTTGAAATAACTCCTAAACCTACACCGGTATCGTCACCACACTTGCAGTACCTTCGCTCACATCAATTCTACACATGTTGGCAAAAGTAAAAATATGAGGTTATGATAGGTCAACCGGGAATGACGTCAGAGTGACGTCATGTTCTATGGTTTTTGTTGCAAAATAATGGTTTGCGGAAAATGCTGTCAAAGGTACGATGTTTGATATAAACTAAATTGTTTCAAATCAAATTACTGACAATAGACCGGGCTATCCAACTGCTATCTCGGATTTTTGAGGTTTTTTATTACTTTTTTTAGAAATCCCAATACATTTTTTTTAACAAAATTTTCAAGAAAAATCAGAATGATAAAAAAACGGAACATATGTGATCGAGACGTGTGCGGCGAATATGTGTACCAAATTTGAAGTCGATATCTGCAAAAATGACTGACTTATGACCTTTAAATGACAAAAATCGACCACCTCACAGCGTTACTATGCATACAAAACGTATTTCCGTTTTTGCTTTTTACTTCTATTTATATGGAACAAACAATGTTCTAAGGTCATTTTTCGCGTTCTAGACGAAAAAAAAACATACACATGTGTTACAACGCCTAATGACCGTAATCTGCAGTTTGACCTCGTGACTTCGGATGACCTTGACCTGACCCAAGGTCATAAACAGCTTAGAAAGGTACTTAGAAGTGTAAGACACACTAATCATACCGATTTATCGACAGCTTATGCGTTTAATATCGCAATTTTGCACGACAATTCCATCCATCGAGACCTTTCGACACGGTCAAACATTTTGTACTTGACCTGACCTGTGACGTCATCGGTGACCCTGAGGTCAACAACATTATGATTCCCTTGATAAATTTCCCAGGGCTATTGAATGCCGTTTTAATTTTTTACATTCGGTCCAGTAGTTCCGGAGATCCGAGGGGGGGGGGGGGGGGGGGGGCAAAAAAATAGCCCCCCCCCGTAGGTCGCGTTATGAAATATACCCCAGTAACTAGCGGGTTAATTTTCCAAAAGTTTGCCCATTCCCACCCATTCACGTCCCGTTCCCGTACGGGATTCCCACTACATGAAGGACTACCAGAGGCGCACACAAGAGGAACACACTGGCCCGTGCCCAGTGGCGGCGGAAGATATTTTCGGATGGGGGCAAAGAAACCCAGGGGCCTCCTCGGCCAAAGGCCCCCATCCCCCAAACAAAAAAATGGCGCGAAATGGTATCTCCTTGGATTTAGGCCAATATATTTTACAGGGCCTCTAAATGGTCGCAAAAACGACGGACAGGCCCATGCTGAAGTCCCAGGCCTTTTGAGTCCCCCCCCCCCCTCAGGCCGACTGGGGGCCTTCTGTCGGTCTTAGAGGGCCCCTCAGGCTGGCTGGGGGCACCTCTGGGCCCTCGGTCATTTGTGTTCGGTTAAAAAGGGAAACGAATCGAATAAACTTCTTGGAGAGCCCCCTCTTACCAATGTATGGGGGGACCAAACCATGTTTGCCTGCCCCCCCCCCCCCCCCCCCCGACTTCGAGTGGGGGGGGAGCTCCTCCCTCTGCCCCCTTTTCCGCCGCCCCTACCCGTCCCTCCTTATGAAATGCGGAGCCCCTCTAAGGCTCCGGTCAGGACAGGGGCCCAGTGGGGCCCCTGTCCGGTTGTATTTTTTATGAGAAGAAAATTCGGATGTTTTTTTCACAAATGAAAAGTGAGTTTTTATATTATATTTTCAACCTAGCACACCACGACTGTCCGCTGCCCGTCCCTCAGCCCGGTCCCTCACCAGTCGTATTGAGCTGCAGCTGGCCACGGGCCGGCCGTACGCGGCGAGTGAGTGGCGAACGATTGTATCCCATCAGGGGCGCAGCCGGGGAGGGGGGGGGGGGGGGGGGGGGGGGGGGGGGGCGGGGGGGGGGGGGGGGGGGGCACATGCCCCCCCCCCCACCCGCCATTGGGCCCAGGGGTCCTCCGGGCCCAATGGGCGGGAGGGCCTCGGTCCCTCAGCCCAATGGAAGCGGCCGGGCGACTTAACCCTCGCCCTACGGGGGGCTGACAGGCCCCCTGAGGTTTTTCTTGAATAACTGTTTACACATGCGGCGCATATTGCTGAAATTTTCGGCAGCTGAGTTTACAACAATTATACGTAAGCAGTACAAATTTATTTGAAATTAGTTGAGTAGTTTGGGAAATAATCATGTTTTGATGACGTCATGTCGGTTGAAAAACGATAAATATTTGAAAAATGGTAGACAACCGAGTTTTAAAAGAAATTGCAAACGCAATTCACCAAATATACACAATGGCATTCTCTGTAAAATGGCAATCTCGGATTTTCAAAATTTTGGGTTTTTGACCCCTAAAATAAAATAAAACTTTTTTTAAATCCCCACAAAATCAAAATTTTCAAAGATGTTAGAAAAACCAGAATATATGTGAGAACTGAGGATGGACAATACCCATACCAAATTTCAAAGCAATATCTTCATTTTTGACCAAGTGATGGCTCCCGAAGTGTAAGAAACTGTTGACGTCATTTTTTTAATAACTTTTGTATACTTTTTTTACAAGATACGAACAAATAATTACCTTTTCTGCATTTCTGAGCCAAAACTGGTCTAGGAACATGCCTTTTTATTTACATTTTATCAATTTCTAATTTTGAGGTTTTCTGAAGAGCAAAATCGCTGTTTTGGACGTGGTAAATTCGAGGTCATTCACTTGACTTGGAAGGTCACCCGTTGACCTGAAACCTAAAATTCGAATATTGTTAGATTCCTCTCATGACAGGCAACATGCTGGTTCTTACCGCATTGCTCTAAGTTGCTTGGTATGGAAGTAACCAGGGGGTCTATCAGCCCCCACCCCCCAACGTAGGGCGAAGGTGAAAAAAACTCCCGTAGGGCGAGGGTTAAGGCTTACCAGGCCAGAAAGTCCTTGTTCGGACTGAGGGGCCATCAGTAGGCCCGAGAGCCCTCGGTTGGCCCGGTGGAGCCCTCAGTCGGCCAAGGGGCCCTTGCAAGGCTTAAGAGGGCCCCCGGTCGGCCTGAGGGGGGCCTTTCTTTCTAGGCTTAAGAGGGCACTTGCTAGGTTTAAGAAGGCCCCGGTTGGCCTGACGGGCCTCTGTCGGCCTAAGGGGTTCTCGGCCGGCCCGAGAGGGCCTTAAGTCGTCCTGAGAGGACCCTAGGGTGTAGAGGGTGTGGGTGTGTGTGTGTGGGTGTGTCTGTGTGGGTGTGTCTGTGTGGGTGTGTCTGTGTGGGTGTGTCTGTGTGGGTGTGTCTGTGTGGGTGTGTCTGTGTGGGTGTGTCTGTGTGGGTGTGTCTGTGTGGGTGTGTCTGTGTGGGTGTGTCTGTGTGGGTGTGTCTGTGTGGGTGTGTCTGTGTGGGTGTGTCTGTGTGGGTGTGTCTGTGTGGGTGTGTCTGTGTGGGTGTGTCTGTGTGGGTGTGTCTGTGTGGGTGTGTCTGTGTGGGTGTGTCTGTGTGGGTGTGTCTGTGTGGGTGTGTCTGTGTGGGTGTGTCTGTGTGGGTGTGTCTGTGTGGGTGTGTCTGTGTGGGTGTGTCTGTGTGGGTGTGTCTGTGTGGGTGTGTCTGTGTGGGTGTGTCTGTGTGGGTGTGTCTGTGTGGGTGTGTCTGTGTGGGTGTGTCTGTGTGGGTGTGTCTGTGTGGGTGTGTCTGTGTGGGTGTGTCTGTGTGGGTGTGTCTGTGTGGGTGTGTCTGTGTGGGTGTGTCTGTGTGGGTGTGTCTGTGTGGGTGTGTCTGTGTGGGTGTGTCTGTGTGGGTGTGTCTGTGTGGGTGTGTCTGTGTGGGTGTGTCTGTGTGGGTGTGTCTGTGTGGGTGTGTCTGTGTGGGTGTGTCTGTGTGGGTGTGTCTGTGTGGGTGTGTCTGTGTGGGTGTGTCTGTGTGGGTGTGTCTGTGTGGGTGTGTCTGTGTGGGTGTGTCTGTGTGGGTGTGTCTGTGTGGGTGTGTCTGTGTGGGTGTGTCTGTGTGGGTGTGTCTGTGTGGGTGTGTCTGTGTGGGTGTGTCTGTGTGGGTGTGGGTGTCTGTCTGTCTGTGGGTCTGTGGGTCTGTGGGTCTGTGGGTCTGTGGGTCTGTGGGTCTGTGGGTCTGTGGGTCTGTGGGTCTGTGGGTCTGTGGGTCTGTGGGTATGTGGGTCTGTGGGTCTGTGGGTCTGTGGGTCTGTGGGTCTGTGGGTCTGTGTGTCTGTGTGTCTGTGTGTCTGTGTGTCTGTGTGTCTGTGTGTCTGTGTGTCTGTGTGTCTGTGTGTCTGTGTGTCTGTGTGTCTGTGTGTCTGTGTGTCTGTGTGTCTGTGTGTCTGTGTGTCTGTGTGTCTGTGTGTCTGTGTGTCTGTGTGTCTGTGTGTCTGTGTGTCTGTGTGTCTGTGTGTCTGTGTGTCTGTGTGTCTGTGTGTCTGTGTGTGTGTGTGTGTGTGTGTGTGTGTGTGTGTGTGTGTGTGTGTGTGTGTGTGTGTGCGTGCGTGCGTGCGTGCGTGCGTGCGTGCGTGTGTGTGTGTGTGTGTGTGTGTGTGTGTGTGTGTGTGTGTGTGTGTGTGTGTGTGTGTGTGTGTGTGTGTGTGTGTGTGTGTGTGTGTGTGTGTGTGTGTGTGTGTGTGTGTGTGTGTGTGTGTGTTAGTGTTCTGTATCATGTATGGCATGTATGTGTTGTCCCACTACCCAAGTCCAGCACATATTTGACTCGAGCATGTAATAGCCGTATGTTTACGGATATGCCTCACGACGTGAAATAAATAAATAAAGGCACTTCATGGGACTTTACCTCGAGTAGCATCCGATTATCCATAGGTGGACCGACCCCGCAAAAACGTCACCTTAGCTCGGATGACTGTCAAAGTGGATCCGAAACGGTCACCGCTGGGAACGTCCATATTCCAGTCTCAGATACAGAGGGCTGAGCACTCAGTGACGCTCAGCGCTCAAGCAGAGTGTACCCCAGCTCGCGCAGTCGACGCAGGGAGTCGACTCTCGTACCCACGCCATGCTGCGTCTCCTTGAAGTACACCTGGCCGCCGCAAGAGTATACGGTGTAGATCCTCCTCTCGCGCTTGGCGGCAGGAGGGACCGAAAGATGAGGCTCCGAAGCTTCGTCAGGGACTCGTTGATGTAGAGGTCTCTTCCTCGTAGCTCCAGTCGCCGCGTGATCACCCGGTCCCGAACACTGTCCTGGCCTGAACGCACGAAACGCACTATCACACGGTTGTTCGGGCCCGGCAGACGATGAGCACGGTCGATAGCACTTGCGTCCATGCTGAGTCCAGGCATGCAGCGGTTCAGGGTGGTCACCACCAGAACGTTGACGTCCTTTCTCTCCTCCCACCCTCCGCTGCGCGCCGCCGACCGACCCGGTACACCACGCCGATCACCGCCGGCACCCGAGGCTGACTGACCCGGCACCCCCTCCACGCCGGCCCGATGGTCAGCTGATTGTGACGTCACGGGTTGACCCTGACCGGCGCCAGCCGGCGCAGCGGACGCCGCCGGCTGAGACTGGCTGACCGCCGCAGGTGCCGTCCGCCCGGACAGGGGCGGCTCCAGGCGGGGCGCGTGACGGGACGCCATGGCTGCGCCAGACAAGACGAGGCAGGGTAGGCGCGAATTCATCTCGGCGTCTTCAACGCGTGTCTGGAGTGTGGGGACTTCCTCCCTCGACTGACAGCTCGTCGGTCAGCCGGTCGATCACGCCGTCTCTCTCTTCGACGTGCTGCTCAAGGTCCTTCACCCGCCCGAACAGCTTCTCGTTCTGCGCAGTCATCCTCTCGCTGAACACGTGCAGATCGCGAGTGAGCGACGAGGTGACGCGCTGCTCCAGATATTCCACTGCAGCGTCCAGCTCATCCCTGAAGGTCCTGCTGCTCAGGGCCGACGGACTGCGGGCGGGCTCGCCGCTGCACTCCCTGGCGCCGCGCTTGCCCGTTGCAGTCGGATCGCCGGACTCAAAGCGGTCTCGCTTGTGTCCGTCGGTAAGCGTCACCACGAGCTCGCTAACCGAATGTCGCTCACCCTGTGTGGCGTTGTTCTGCTGCTCTGTCACGACACTGTCCACATCGCTCACGTCCCCGGCAGACTGCGGCGCTTGACGAGGTATGACACACGTTTGCTGGTCTCACAGCTCACACGCTTACTAAAGTCTCAAGTATCTCACTCGCGGCTCCAAACTCGGCTGCCGCAGGCTCCGCCCTAACTTAAACAGTCAGCATGACTGCTCAAGTGGGTCCAAAAAAAGTCACTGGCTCCGCTGGTCGCTCACTGATCGCACTAATGCCACACCACACGGCGGGGCGGAGTGGCGCACGCGCGACCGACCTTGACCGCGGTCACCGGCCGACTGGCGCCATTGATTCCATGAACAAATCCAATTTGTGTTCTTACAACCAGGGCTGCGGAGTCGGAGTCGGTCGGAGACGGCAGTTTTGGCCGGAGTCAGAGTTGCTAAAATCCTACAGACTCCCGACTCCGGCCCGGAGTCGGAGTCGACCTTTTGGCAATTGGCGATTACTTTGGTCGGTAGAATAGTCGTCGGCCTAGGGACATTAACTTTACATCCCTTTCGAAAGATAGGGCAATAATTTGTACGTCATCTGATGCTTGGGTTTGGACGCACCGACCCTTACGGTCACACGGCACCCATTTTAATATCATCGTGCTCGTTTCGTCAAGGAGATTCGAATCATACCATGGTGACCAGGTTACCGAAGTCAAATTCAAAATTTTGACCTCAGGTCCTGGTAATTTAAGGTCATGTGGTGAACCAAGTATGTCGTGCTGCGCAATGTCAGACGCGTCGCGACGAGACATACAGTGGTGCCGGTCTCACGTTCTTATCTTAATTTTATTCCGCCGCCTGCAGGCGAGCGCAACTGGGCTGGACGCGCGGCCGGCACACCACGCCCGTGGTCGGGCGGCGTAGCATTGTTCTCCATACCGTTAATGTAGCGGGGTTTCGCTAGGTTGTCCGCCCGTTCCAACGGGTAGCGGTTGTTGGTCACCAGCTGAGATCCGGTTGGGGTTTTCTAGCTCAATTTCGATCCCTTTCTAGGTGAAACGTGAGGCTCAGCTACCCGGGCAGAACAACCCAGCCCGCACATAACATATTTTCGAAGGCAGGTCAGTCTTTGGCGAACACATAGGCCACCCCACTGCTCGGGTGTCGGGAGGGGACATATGAGTGATTTGGAGACTTAATCAACGTGACAGGGTCCCATTTTCGTCCATGAGCCACTATTATTGCACTGTCTGATCTATCCTGGGTTTGCCCTGGGTATGGTCCATTGGCGACACGGCCAGCGAAGTTTGCAACACGGCGACACCATGCTTTATTTGTATCTGGATTTAACCTAGCTACATAGTCATCTTCCATTCACTCATTCATTATTCTCTCAAGTTTTCATTACACTTACACTCGACTAGCTACCAAACATCAGGGCGGCGCCTCCCTGACCCCTCCCTTTTGCTATTCCCTCCAGTGACGCGTAGCATTCCGCCGTGCGGGAAGCTTCGTCAGTCCTGTGGTGTGGTTAGGGTTCCCTAGACACTCGGTGCTTAACTAAGTAAAAGACAGAATAACCAATATTGTAAATTAATTCCTGGTTCCCCCAGGGACACTTGTCTCGTGTCGTCCACTGGAAACCCGCTGTGGTAGCCTTTACTGTGGTTGCCAATAAACGAGCGCTCAGCGTCTTATTGCACATAAGGTTATCCACTGTTCACAACCCATACCAGGCCAGAGCTCGTCATGAGGCGCCTCCCGAAACTGCTGCAGCAGCCTACTAAAACACCGAAGTCTCACTGCCGGAGCTACCTGGCTCACTGCGGAATAAATCCCGTCTAGCTGCAGTCACCCGACAAATGAGATCGACATAATGCTTCCCGTTGCCCTGCCAGTGATGCACCCGGGCAACCACGGGGCCTACCATCCTCCGAGGTCGTGATCCTACGGAGCCTTCGCTCCCAGGGTTCACGAGGGACATACCTAAAATCCACCGAGGTCGTGATCCTACGAAGCATTCGCTCCCAGGCTTCACGAGGGGCATAACCTACACCTTCCGAGGTCGTGATCCTGCGAAGCACTCCGCGACTAGCGACTTACGAGCTTCAGCTCCCAGGGCGTCACGAGGGACATATCCTAAAAACCTCCGAGGTCGTGACCCTACTGAGCCTTCGCTCCCAGGCTTCCCGAGGGACATGTCCTAAAATCCTCCTAGGTCGTGATCCTACGGAGCCTTCGCTCCTCCCAGGCTTCACGAGGGGCATAACCTAAATCCTCCGAGGTCGAGATCCTGCGAAGCACTCCGCGACTAGCGATTTACGAGTTTCAGCTCCCAGGGATACGAGGGACATATCCTAACATCCTCCGAGGTCGTGACCCTACGGAGCCTTCGCTCCCAGGCTTCACGAGGGACATATCCTAAAATCCTCCGAGGTCGTGATCCTAAGGAGCCTTCGCTCCCAGGCTTCACGAGGGATACATCCTAAAATCCTCCGAGGTCGTGATCCTACGGAGAATTTGTTCCCAGGCTTCACGAGGGACATACCCTAAAATGTCGTCCAAACTCGTGTGGCAAGCGTATAAGGTACGGCCCCGCCCGCCTATTATCCCTGACATCACGAGGGACCTAACCCTCGGTTCCACCGGTCTCTCACTAGGGCGTCCCAGCCCGTCCCACTGGGCGTTCTGGATCCCCCAAGAGCACCCTGTTCAACCAGGGCCTTCCTGCGACTTACTGCGCCTGAGCCTGGCTATAATCCACGGCTTCTGGAACCCAGTTCACGTATCTGAGACCTTTACTGTATCCACGTCACGACCGGTCTCTTCTTAGTCATATGTCCATCAGGCTCAGGCCCTGATGTATCAGGCTATCATCAGGCTCAGGCCCATATGTCCTCAGGCCCGGCAGTGAAGCGGCCACCTCAACAGGAATGTACGCTCAGGGGCGCGGCCACATATTGACATTGCCTCCGTACTATCCTGTCCATCATTCCCAGTCAGTTCAGTTTCCACTATTCCGCTATCGTCATACTTCATTAGTGCGTTGTGTCCTTTGTGCCCCGACTTTACGTTCATGGTTGTTTCTGGGTGGGCGTATGTACGTTCCTGTGTCTTAACCCGCGCACTTCAGGGGGGGTTGATTTCCGCCCCCCGCCCCCTCAGGTTTTTCAAATATAGCGAAAAAACGGCGGCGCGCAGCGCCGCCGGGTTTTGATACACCTGTTAGGACATCAATTGCGCACACTTAAATAAAAAAAAATATGCTCGGGTCATCTCAGGTCAGGTCACCAGACCATGTCAAGTGACCCCACCACCAAAAATGTTTGCAGTTGTGCCAAAGCCAGAGTTTTTCACCGATCAGGTTGAAACTTACAGGATGTCATGAGGGCATCAGTACTTACAATTCGTATAACTCGGAATTTTGATATCGGTGACCTAAGGTCAGGTCAATTTCATAACCTCCCCATAATAAGTCAATGGGGAAATATACAAATGCTTCTTATTTCAAGGATATGCATGGTACTAGTCCAATTACTTCTGGATCATGTTATTATAGGATATTCTTGATGATCCAAGTGTAAGTTTTGTTCAGTGACCCCTATTGGGTCATTTGAGGTCATGCGAGGTCACCATCACTTTTTTTTGTCAATTACTCTCGACATAATGAAGATAGAGAAGTAAAACAGACATCAATGTGTTTGTCTCGTCGAGACACGTCTTCCCATATGCAACATGCCCTACTTGGGTCACCACTTGACCTTGACCTTAGGTCAAATTGTTAAGTTGACTTAACAAGGTCACCATATATATGATGCACAGCGCCTTGACAAGATAAACACAATGGCGTAAACAGTTTTCCGTTATCTTTATTAAGTAAAAAGTTAATAGTAAAAAACGATTTAGCAAAAAAACTGCATTTTTTTCTTCTTTTTGACTTCTGGAGCCTCAAATATTGACCTGAGATCAAATCTGAGGACACTTTAGCGATTACAAATTTCACTGGCTGGCGTTTGCCTTTTCCGTTTGTTTCTAACTATCATCGTTTCTGAGATATATGGGAATTTCTGGAGCGATGTCCTAAAACAGGAAAAAAACTGGAAAATTTGAGCTTTGATGACCTCTGGTGACCTCAATTTTGACCTGACTTAAGGAAACACTGAAATACTTTCGATAGAACATGTATGAAGCTATCAAATGCCTTTTTCCGATTCTCGCTACGTTGCGTAGTTTTCGAGATCTCAGGGGGGGGGGGGGGGGGGGCGGGAATCAACCCCCCCTACAGTTCGTGTTCGGCGCAAAGCCCCTGCAGTGCACGGGTTAAGTATGTCTGTCCGTAAGTGTGTCTAAATGTATGTATTCAGGTGTGTGTGGATGCATGTATGCATGTGTGCACGTGGATGTCTATGCATTTGTATCTGGATGTATGTATGCATGTGTGTCTGGATGCATGCATGTGTCCGGATGTATGCATGTGTGTTTGAATGTATGCACGCATGCATGTATGCATGTATGCCTGCGTGTCTGTATTCCTGTATGTCTGAACGCCCGTGTACCTGTATGCCTGTATACCTGTACGCCTGCAAGTACATGTGCACGTATGTTTGTATGTATGTTTGTATGCGTACATGCGTGCTTGCGTGGGTGCGTGGGTACGTGGGCGCGTGTGTGTTGTCCTTCTCGTCACATGTTTATCACACTTGGGAGTCCCCCCCCCCCCCCAGTCAGGAAATATAGTAGTTGCATGTCCTAAGTGTAACTCCGAACTCGTACTCTAGTAACTGATAACCTCGCTGGAGTGGGATCCTGTTTTTTTTTTCCACCCCACCGCTATCATTCGTCTGTTTTGTTTCTTTGCCGGCTGCCGACCAGAGTCGCTGGCCTGAACCATGCCTTCCATACTTCCCCGACAGATGGCGCGGGAGAGGCCTTTTCTGGCGGTCCGTGACAGCCAGGTGGTGTCCCTGATGTCCACGGGTTCTCCTGCCTGGGCAGGTGGACCCGCTCCCGGCGACGCCTGCGGCGCGTCAGCCCGCCTTTGTGGCTCCTCCCCCTCCGGGGACGTAACCGGGACAGCCAATCGTATTGATTAGGAGGGGGAGCAGACCCCGCCAAGACGGCTCACTGTCACTAGCCAGTACTCCTCAGGACGCCACTGACCTCAAATCCCCACTGGAAATATGATTCCCAGTGACCGGCTCCCGTTCACCTCATTCGCCACTTTGTGATGGAGTCATTCACATCTCCGGCTAGCAGCCACTCCCTTGGGAGTGGACGCAGCGCCACAACATGTGAGAACATGTCGCGCTCCTCCCCGGACGGCACGCCGCCCCTGGTGGCTTATGTTGTGCCCTGGGGCTTCCAGCGGGACCTCGTCAACCCCGCCGCCCGCGTCGCCTGAAGCCGATTGGGACCCCTGGTCCCCAAGACTCCGCAGTCCGGATCCCGACCTGTACTCTCCGGCCGGGTCGGACTACGATGACGGCCGGTACGTGCCAGAGCCCCGGGCGACACCGGAGGTGCCGTTCGGTGCGGACTCGACTCGGGCCAGTGGGCGGGCCCCGGTCGGCGCGGTGCCGTTCCTGACCGGCGTGGCGGCCGGCCTGGCCCCGCCCGGGGCCACTGGTTATACCCCGGCCGATGCGCCCCTCATCCCCCGCTGTGGGGAGTGTCTGGCGACCGCCGACACGCAAGCGGCCACACACCGCGAGGTGAGTAATCTCGACTTGAGCGAGACACACTTCATTCTGCTCGAAATTGCCCTGTTATTGCCCTCCTTAGCTCAAACTAACCGGCCTCTCTCTCTCTCTCTCTCTCTCTCTCTCTCTCTCTCTCTCTCTCTCTCTCTCTCTCTCTCCATCTCTCTCTCTTTTCAGGCCAGTCGCCGCCACAGGGTGGCATTCTGCCAGGCGGCCCTCCAAACCGCCGCTGGAGCGGCGACCCGGATTGGCCCGTTTGTGCACGGGGCCCCTGCAATGGAGCGGGCCCTTCTGGAGTGGTTGCTGGTGTTGGGCACCAGAGCCGCCCAGCAAACCTCCGGAGTCCCCGGAGTTTCCCCTGCCGGCTTGGTGGTAGTGCGTTTTTTCGACTGAATACCAATTGTAAAATGTAACAAAATGTGTAAAATTGAATAAACTGTGCTGTTCTGGTTGCTGTGTCTCTGCCGACCTGGAATGGACTGACCGAGCGGAATCGGTAGGCTAACAACGCCATCGAAATATTTCCGCCGAGGTACATGTGGTGACGCAGTTAATCAGTAATGTGAATTTCGTACAGGCTGTATTACAGATAACACATTACTCGTCTTTCTCATACTGAGGTAATTTAGTGAGTTAAGAAAACAAAATGGCCTGAACGTGTGAAGGTGGCAAAAGAGACGGTTTTAGTGTAATTTCTCGAGTTGACTATCAAGATGACAATGCGACCGAGTTTAGTACATGCACGCATGTCGCGCGTAACTTTGTAATTCCAACACTTGAACACGTTTATGATGGCAGGGCGATTTGTTACAATATTTTAGTTACAATATTTATGCGTCACTGGCGATTGGTGGTTACTCGCTGTATAGAAAATGGTGTTGTGTTCTGTCAGCCTGAGCAATGTGTCATCAGCCCGGGCCCACCGTTGCAGGCGCGGGAATATCTTCCCCCCGCCGCTCCACATTCCGTCAACATTCCTCCCTCCCAGGAACCCTTCACAGATATTTACTCGGGTCGGGTCTTTATTGGAGCAAGCTACAACACACGGGCACACCAAACTGTCGTCCGACCACCTCCGAGGCTAATTAATTTGCTACAAAACAACTCACGCACCAGACCATTGTCACTGCCTGCCGGCCCGGTCGCCGTGACGGAGGGCTGCGAGCCGACACCTCGGCGGTGGCCGCCCCGCCGTCTAGCTACTACACACGGGCACACCAAACTGACAGCCGACTTCCTCCGAGACTATTAAATTCGCTACACCACACTCACGCACCAGACCTGTTCTCTACCAGCCGGCCCGATTGCCGTGACGGAGGGCTGCCCGCCGCCATTTCGGCGAGCAGCCCTCCGGACTAGACGGTGGCCGCCTCACCGTCTAGTCCGGCGGCTCGGATCTCTTAACACCGGCGGATCCCTGAATAACACACTCCCGAGACCCTTGTCATTACCGGCTGGCCCGGGATCCTGTACGGTGGATCGGCACGGGATTCCGTGCCCTCCTGACGGAAGTATGCCTGCCATCATTTCGGCGGTGGCCGCCCCACCGTCTGCCCGGCGGCTGGGATCATCCAATACCAGCGGATCCCTCAATTATCGTTCACTGTCTGGGTAACCCAAGTTGGACCCTGCCCCCTGGGTGGCACCCCCTGAGAAAGACATCACAATAATACGGCTCACGGACGAGGGATACTTTCACTCGGGATCATTAAAAGTAAGAGTCAGAAGGGGGCAAAGAAAGGGAGAGTGACCTGTTGAAGCTGACTTCTGTGTTCGCCGCGGACTCACTTGCAATTCGGAAGTATGCAGCACGATGACTGTCGGACTGCCTGCACCAGGATGACGCCGAATCACGATAACCGCGTCGGGAACTGCCCGTGTCGCGGCCCTGAGGGGTCTCACCCCGGCTCTACTAACCGGCCGCTGTATATACTCCCTCGCTCTACTTTCACTGAGCGCCATTGTGCCGGACTGCCCCTCCGTTCGCCTTTCATTTACTGTGCTGGTGGATATTCATTGCAAACCCCTTTTCTTTAATTTATAGGTTTTTGCTATCATTTACCATGTCTTCCAAGTTCAATACTAATTCTTGCCATACCCCTGTTTTGTTTAAGGTCTTAACTTTCCGGCCCGGTGGTATATATCTTTTCTTCTGATAGTTGCTTGCTTTATCTCGGCGGTTTTGTCAATTTGCCACTTTCGTTGCCGTATAAGATCATGTGTTCTGGTTTGCAATGCGCCATTCTTTTATCTGTTTGGTCGATTTGGTTTGCTTAACGGCTTCCTTCTGTTCCCGCGTCCGAAACGACGTATATGTCTTTCAGCCTTTCTCATCCTCCGGCCGGTGCCCGGTTGCTATCTCCCGCAAAATTGAATCATTCTTCCCACGTTCATCTTTTTTTCTTGATTTGGATCGTTCCATGTTCTCAACTTTCTCATCCAGGTGCCCCCCCCGACTCGATTTATCCCTGGTTTGCATCACATTTTGCTTGCGTGTGATTTTACTAATCTTCGTTATCCTGTGCCGTCTGCCAGTATTCTATTTATACCAAAGCGCTGCCTTTCTTCATCACTTTGCTGCTCCTGGCTGGGCGGTTTTGTTTTAGACGTTTTGTTTCACGGCTTTAATCAAAGAAAGCTTTAATCAAAGTCCAAGTAGGTGAATGCGCAATCAAATGATTACGTAATCAAATGATTGACCTGCGACATGCTTTCAGCCACTGACCGCGGTCCAATCTTGATGGGAAGGGTGAATTTTGACCCACTGCTTGTTTTTGTTTTATGTTTGACGGCTTGTGCTTCGGAATGAAAATGACTTGTCTCCAATGTTTAAATTTAATTTAGTGCACTATGCTGACCACTGGGTGCTGACCGACCGCTTGTGCCTGCGGGACCGCTCCATTTCTTGCTCGACTCTTGTTTGCCATGGAACAACTTCATTCACTAATTTGTTTAATTCCTCGTCCGGTCGTATCTTGGTGCGTGAAATAATTAATTGTATGCCTTGAACACGGGTTTCTTTCTTGCACTTATATGTGTCGTTTATACTCATTTTTCCTCCCCGAGGTTTAGAGTAAATTCCTTCGGCATGGCTGACTCCTGCCTTGTGGATAATTTGACTTGAGATGCAACATTTATGCCATGATCTCGTGTTTGCCTTGCATCCCCTCGTGTGCTTCCCACGACCCTTGTTTACTGTGACCCAGGCCGGATGGAGGGGGAGATAGCACCTGGCCTGTGCCCTGTTTGCGTATGGAGGGCGCCTTTATCTGACCCCCCCCCCCCTTCTCCCCTTCCCGGCTGGGTCATCTGCGTACCGGCGCCCGGCCCGGCTTGTTTGCGCCGGCACTCAGGTTGTTTTCTCGAGCTACCCTACCTGGGCCAGATGCTCCGCTCCCTACTTGGCGAGCAGGGGCAGTAGGGTGTTTTCCAGCTCCCCGCTGAGCTTCCCCACCCGGCTTCGAGCACGCACTGAAATGACCGAGGCCAGGATATTTCTACACGGCACAGCCCAGGCGTGGCTCTGAGTTGCAATGCAGAGCGCTTAATAAAATTTTAATCTCGTTACATTTGAAGACCGATTTTCCTTAAGTCGCGCCCCGCGACTTGTCTATGAAATTATTGTCCAGGTATAATCCTTTAACGAAACAGCCCTGTTGAAGAGGCCTCCCACGATTCGGCGGGTTGCGAGCTTCTTTCCCCGGTCCGTCACATCCGCCTGTATCCTGGAATCCCTGGTGCTCCTCGACGACATTTACTGTGTTGTATGGTCATGCTGATGTGGTAGGACGGGTGTGGTCGGGAAAGTCATAGTAGTATGCCACCCAAGGGTCTTTCCGGGTCCCCCAAACAGTGATCTCACATACACGCGCTTCGTGTCTTAACTACCCAAACCAACTCACTCTTTGCTAGACACTACACCATCCTTTCACATATAGTCACACACGTCTTGCGCCGTTTGTCTATTTACACATCAGTACAATCTCGCTGCACCTGCGCGTGACACCCACCGGTTAGCATCGACGCAATCTGCCTGCAATGTTTAGTCCTCGCGGCTTCTTATGGCACAGCTCCCGCAGACTGCGTCATCTCCCGGGCGTTTACGTGGTTGGTGTCATCCGTTGCCTCGGACGTCCGCGGTAGGCCCCCTTTTCCTTGTCGCCAGGCTCGCCCGGGCGTTGTGGCGTCCGGATGATGAGGGCTGTGTCCTCCGCCAGGGCAGTTGTGGCTGGGCTGTAACGGAGCGGGGGAGGGCGGCCGGCTCCGGCTCACCGTCCATTGTTGCCTGCAGTGGGGGAGGGTCCTTCTCAGAACCACCCCGCCTGCAGCCAGCGACCACAGGCGTGGTAGTTGAGTAGGTGGGATCCAGAGGAGGTCCCTGTTGTCCAGTGAGGGGTGGTGCAGCGGTGAGACCGGTGGGGTTGAGTCGTCCTTACAGCAAGCAGGCCAGATCTCCGTATTTCTTCCTCAGTGCTTCCAGCGCAGCGTCTTGCGAGGTCATGTTGTCCAGTTTCCTCTGTATCTCGTAGATGGTTGCCTCCAAGTGGGTTACGCGGCTTTGCAGCTTGGATAGATTAGCACTATATAGATCGGCGGGATCCATTGGGCCTGAGGGAGGCGCAGGATAGGCAGTTGAAGGCGGTTGGTAGTATTGAGCGTTATGAACAGGGTTTCTTCTTTTCCGGCAGCAGCTGCAGATTTTTTTTTGCAGCTGAAGATTATTAGTCCTATTACTCCTAGAACACTCACCATCCCTAGAGACAGTGAGGTGCGGTTGATGAGCTTCATTGGCAAGGTATCTTCTTCTTCGGACGTCTTCCACTCCCTCGCCTTCTCTTGCAGTTTTGTCAGCGTCGGGTTCTTCGAAATAGGATTTTTCATTCTGTTTATGATTTATTTTAGTTCCGTCTGGTTGAGGTCCTTCCTCCCTGGCATTTTTACCGTTAGGGTGGTAAGATTCACGTCAAGCTTGAAGTGAGCCATGTCCTCTAGTCTCATTCCCTCTGGGCGTTTCGTTTGTCTTCGCATATAGGCTGGGACTATGTATTTATCCCCAGTGGCTGCGCATCCTGGTGGGAGGGAGAACACCCCTGTGCCTTGCAAGCGGAACCCCTTGGCTGGCTGCGGTTCTCCCGTGCATTGCATCGAGAATGTGTCCTCGGTGGGCAACACGTACAGCCACTTCCAGTTTGAGATGGCGTATATCTGAGGTTCCGTTTTGACTATCTTCTTTTGGCAGTCTTTGGTCATTTTCTCGCGGTTATCTCGGAAAGCGTGATAAAGGCATCCTTCTCTTGTCTTTTTGATGAGCGGGGTTAACTCATGGCACATTGTTCTTCCTCGCGCTCGGCGGGATTTATTTATATCTCAACCTTAGATGCAACCTCTGGTCTCTTGAAATGGCAAACAAATTTGCTGTGATTTCTGTTCTGACTGCTAGAGAGGAATTTGGGAGGTGGGTCGGGATCGCTGTAACTTCGTATAACTGAAATTGGGTGTAAGGACGGTACTGGAGAGGAATTGGCACACGGACTTCCCATCCATCCTCCAAGGCTACTGCTGCTATGTCCAGGAATTGGTAAATGTGAGCCGGAGTCTCCGCGAGGGGTACAGCTGGGATCCATCCTTCGGGGAGGTGCTTCATGATGGCTGATATTGTTGATTTTAAGGTGGCGGGTGGCATGATGGCCGGTGTCACTTTACCTTGTTGGGTGTGGGCCATGGCCCGTGCCAAGTGTTTTACTTCATGATGGAAGGCCATTACTGCTGCACCGGCCGTTCTGATGGCAGAGGATATCATGCGACTGAAATATAGTTCCCGTCTTATGTTTCTCATGGTGAGGTGGTCTGCTTCTCGGGTCGTCACTATGGTGAGTTCTAGTTCGGCGGCCTTTTTAGCCAGTGCGATGTTTCTTGTGTTGAGTTTTCGTTCCTTTGTTAGCGATCCGATTAGCGTCGTCTGTAATTCTGCTATATGATGTAGCTTTCCTAAGCCGACCTCTACTGCCTTGATTTTCCGGTGAAGGTCTGCGGTGTCCTTTTCGGTAGCCGTCCCGAAGAGCCTTTTCAGTCCTTCTCCCATGGCATTAATGAGTCCTTTCGTCCGTCTGCTTTAGACAGTTCTGCCCGAAGCTCGCGTATTTCTGCTTCTGCCGCGCGCATCTTGGCCTCCATCCAGAATTTTTCGCGTTGCCACATCCTGATCATTTCTCCTAGAAACTGTTTTCCTCTGGAACTCTCGGCGGTTATACTCCCATTGTCGTGAACTTGTTGCATTTCATCCAACCCTTGGTCGATTTGCTGAAATTGTCGCCGAATGGTCTCCGCCTGCCAATCTATGTCCCGCTGCCGGAAACGGATTACTGCAGTCCATTCCCCTGTGGCTAGTGTCAGCGGGCCCAGGGTTGGAACAGCAGGCCGCTCCGCAGGCCGGGTGTTATCCCGCCGCCGTCCTCCTTGGTCTGTCCGTGGCCGACTGCCAATATCCATACGGAGAATGCTGCCCATCCTCCTTTCATTGTTGTGGCCGGTCTGTAACAAGAGAGAGAGAGAGAGAGAGAGAGAGAGAGAGAGAGAGAGAGAGAGAGAGAGAGAGAGAGAGAGAGAGAGAGAGAGAGAGAGAGAGAGAGAGCCAGTAGTGGTGCATCCGTGTTGGCCTACTGCACTCTTTCTGCAACAATCGTGCCGCCGTTTTCCTACTGGTCCCGTTCGCGTCACATACGAATTCTCTCCGATCTTTTGAAGATCGGTATCTCGAATGCTTGACGGCGGGGCGGGGTTCTATATGTTTCTGTCGCTCGTCGGATCTCCCTGCGTCCTGGTCGGGCGTTGTCTTGGCCTTCCCCAGCTGCCCCGGGGAAAGGGAGTTCCCCAAAAAGGTTTGGTTCAGGCCCGCTAGTGGTGGTGGGATATTCTGCTTCCGTTTCACTTGATCCTTCCGGGATGGACCAATGGTCCTGTTCGAAAGGCCTGTACTTGGCCCTTTCTGTCTGGAGCCAACGCTCAAGATGTTGACTGCGAGGTTCAGTTTCTCTCGGTGGGGGTGGTATGATTCCTGGACATGCTTCCTTCGGCCAAACATATTCCGGTTTCTGGGCTTTTAGCCTGTTCACATGAACCCTCAAAAGCTTGCCACGGCGGCTGGGGTGCTCGATTTTGTAGTTCAGTGGTCCTACTACCTCTATAATCCTATAGCCGGGCTTCCAAGGCGCGTGCAGCTTCTTCGTCTGCCCCTCTGTCACTCGCTCGTCCAGTAGAAGGACTTCATCTCCAGCCTGGAAGTGTCGCTCCTTGCTGGTCTTGTCGTGGTAACTCTTCTGTTTGTCGTGAGTCTCCTGCAGCTGAGACTGAACGGTCTCGAACGCTGTGTGCATTCTGGAGACCATCAGTTGCTTTGTCTCCTCCACTTCTTGGGCAGTATCCGGGTAACAGAGCTTCGATGGGTCGATGGGTCTAGCCTCAGGTCTAGAGGTTCGCGGCACGGGCGGCCGAACATCAAGAAGAAGGGCGTCTCACGGGTGCTTTCTTGTGACGCCGCTCTGTAGGCGTGCGTGATGAATGGCAGATACGCGTCCCAGTCCCAGATGTTCGGGAAAAAAACACGCAGCATTGAGGCCAGTGTTCGGTTGAACCTTTCACAGAGGCCAGCAAACTGGGGATGGTACGGAGTTGTAAACAGATGCGCGGTGCGTAGCAGCTTGCACATCTGTTGCACCAGCTTCGAACGGAAGTTCGGTCCGTTGTCCGTGATCAGCCTTTCCGGCAGCCCGTACTCCAAGAACTTTTCCATCAGGACGTCTGCGGTTGTCTCGGCCGTCTGATCCTTCGTCGCGATGGCGAGCACAAAGTGAGTCAGGTAGTCGGTCAAAACTACGACACACTTTGTCCCGTCTTTGTCTGAGGTAGAGGTCCCAGTAAGTCCACTGACACTGTATGCCACGCACCCAAGGGTCGAGGCATCGTTCCCAGTGGTGCCTTCATCACCCTGCCCTTGTCCTTTTGTTGGCACGTCTGGCAGCTGTCGATGTACTGGGAGCAGATCGTGTACATTTTGCGGAAGAAAAAGCTTCTTCTTAGGTTGCCTAAGGTTTTCCCAACTTTGAGATGGCCAGCGCGAGCGTCTTGCACGGCGGCCTTCACTAGGCCTTCACGATCTGCCATCTTTCCTCCCCTTGCCGATCGCTCACTCTCTCCAGTATGTCATCATCGCTGATCCGAAAGCTATGCGATTTTGCCCATGGTGGTGGCAGATGCCCTCCTCCAAGGCTCGTCTCAGCTGCTTGCAGTCCTCGTCATCCTTATGATGTGCTGCCAGGGCACGCCGTCCGTCCGGAAAGGGGCTATGTTCATCTGTAGCCTTCTCGCGCTGGTCGAACTCTTGGGCGGCTGTGCCTTCCCGTCCAACCCTTGGGCAGCTGAGTTTGGTGGAGCAGGCCCGTCGCTTGGTCTGAAACTCATGGGTTTGTTTGCCGCCGTCTCCGTCCGACTGGCTTTTGTTCTGCTTCTCGTGAGGACCGCCGTCACCTCCCTCACGTCCTGCTGACTTTCTCTTCCGGGGCTCCCGTCCGGCTTGACTTCGCTTTCATCTTTCTCCCGCTGTCGTTCCTCTGCATACATCCTTGATAAGAAATCTGCATTCCTGTGCTGCATGCCGGGCTTGTGTGATATTTTCAGATCGTATTCCTGGAGAGCCATCCGCCACCTCTGCAGGCGTGGGCTGGGGTTCCTTAGATCTTGCAACCACTTCAGGGCCCAGTGATCCGTAATGACCTCCGTAGCACGTCACGGAATGTAATCCCGGAAATGTCGAACAGCCCACACCAGAGCCATGCACTCTACTTCGCAGGATGAGTAGTTCTCCTCCAGCCTGTTGGTCCGCCTAGAAGCATAGCCGATCACCCTCTCATTTGCCTCTCCTTCGTGCTGTTGCACCAGCACAGCCCCCAAGTCCCGTAGAACTTCCGTCCGTCATTAGTACGAATGGTTTTGAGAAGTCTGGCAGGGTCAATACTGGTTCTTCGGTCAGGGCCCTTTCCAGGTCTTCGAAGGCCTCTTCTTCCTCGGGTCCCCAGCGAAACGTCACCTGCTTCTTGGTCAGCTCTGTGAGGGGCTGCGCGCGCCGACTGAAGTCTTTGACGAAGGTCCGGTAGTAGGAGGCCATCTCGGGGAATGTCCGGACATTTCTCACAGTTTCCGCATACCTATGCCAAAAATAACGATGTCTTTAAAGTTCGTCCAGCAAAACCGTGTAATCATTTTATATATAGACCTATGAGGTATTTGCTGAGCGGAACGCTACGTTAATCCCAATGCCTTCCACTCTTCGTGAAATTGCGTTCTTCTGCCAAAGTCGAAGCCTGGAATTGATATCAGTTATATGTGGATATCTGAACCACCTTCATCCTCCATAGTGACAGCGCACGGCAGCTTTCCGCACACCGTTCCTAACCCGTTCAGATTTGCGTCGTGTTCCGTTACTTTACTTTTCTTCTCAGTGTATATTTATTTTGTTCTGTGCTAAGTCCACGTTTCTTCCCTGATAGCATTTTTACCTGTTGTGCTACCATCTTTTTGTAAATCGACCATCACCTATTAGTTGGAGTCATGTTTTCGATTCGCATCTTGTTATTCTGTCGTTTTTTCCATATCTAGACCAGTCACATTTCACCCTGGCGTTGATCGTCTGTGCAGATACATAGTACCGTAGTTACCGTAACCTAGGTTACGGTACCATAGGTACCGTAACCACCGGGTGGATGTAGGTACTGTCGGTAGCAGACCCTCCGTCTCCTGAAATAATGAACTCATGCCATGTAGATTATGAATTTGAGTTTGACATACTTTAACAGCTGGCGGCATGGTGTTAGCATTATAATTTCAAGATAATTATCCTTATTCTGCTTCATCGTTATTGGCTTGATTCCATTAGTTGTCATTTTTTTTCGGAACGTCTGGCCCTCAATATTTTACGTTGTCCCAATTGCTCACGTTTGTGACATAATACATCAATGACAATCCGACAAGCGATTTGTGTACACATTAGTGGATGATAATACACTACAACCCTCGCGCCGGCGCAAACAGCGGTCCGGTGGCGACCCCGCCCAGACAATCTAGGCGGACTAGACGGTGTCCGATGGGCAGACTGCCTCAATGTGGGAAGTGCCGGCCAGCTCGAAGAAGAGCACGTATGCCCCGCAGCTGGTGACACTGCGCTGATTGACCAGACGCACCCGTGAGTCGTTGTACTCGTACCACTCGGCCGTGTGCGGGTGTTTGCAGTAGGCCGTGTAGTGGCCGGAGACCAGCGTGCCGGAGTGGTTGGCCACGCCGTACAGGTTGTACCTGCAGAGCGTCTGGTCAGCCGAGTACGGCGACAGGTCCAGCCCGGTCACGGGAATGTCCACGGCGGTGTTGAGTTTGCTGTGGGAACTCTCCTGCGGCAAGAAACGTTTCAGGTGCACCACCAGGATGCGCGGGAACTTCTGGATCGACAGGTTCTTGGTGCACTTTTGCCGCTTTTGGCACTTGGAACACGTCGGCTTGTCGTCTCCGTCGAGCACCTCCTCCCTTATGAAGAGGTCAAAACAGGCCTGCAGTTGCACCTGGCCCGTCCTGGCCGGGATCGGTAGGCTCAGATCCCAGAACGGGTCGAACGTAACGGACGTGTGGCCGCACACCGTGCATAGCAGCGTCGACTTGAGCTGGCCGACAAACAGATCGACTAATTTTGAGTTCTCCAGACGCAGGGTGCGCTTCCAGGCCTCAGCTGACTTCTGACTGGTGCTGAGACTATCGTCGATGTCGGTAGTAATGGGCTTGGGCCGGCTGGTAACGCGATTTACATCCTCGTGCAGACCCTCCAGCAAGTACCTGAGGAACTCCTGCGCGTCCTGCTGCTTGTAGTCCATGAAGCGTGGCGCGAACCGCTGGATCTGTGACTTGAACGGCGCCGTCGTCAGCACCCGCTCAGACTCGTTTGAGTGCCGCCACAGGTCACACATCAGAGCGCCGAAAGCTCTGATCAGCGCCCCCTTCATGTCCGACGTAGTGGTGTTGATGTCGGAGGCGTACTCGTCGCGCAGAATTTAGTCGGGCAGGACGCGAGTGTTGCTCAGGCATTGCAGCACAGAGTTCATGAAACATGTGTTGCCGATGTTTCTCAGTCCAGTAAGGCCCTGCGGCCGAGCGGCGAACCGGCTGCCGCCGCCGCCGCCGCCAGCCTCGCCGGAACTCTCGAGCCGTAGGCGGCAGGACGAGCCGACAGCGGACGGCACCGCAGCGGGCTCCGACAGGAGCACCGCCCGGTGCTGGGAGGCAGCTGTTTTTGTTTCCGGTCGGAGCTCGGACGACAGCACTAGGGGTGGAGTGTCCCTGTGGGATGATGACTGCGGGGAGATGGCAGAAGAGGTGCGACTTGAAACATCCGAACAGCGGAGAATCACCTTAGGCGCTGTCGAATGGATAGACACGGCGTTACCGCGCACTACTGCCAAGGATAATCGCTGCCACAGCCACGCCGTCTCACGAGGATCACCAGACGCGTTGCTGAGCCTCGCACCTAGCTGTCTGATGAAGAGCCTGGTAGTCGGACCACAGGCGCCACCAGTCTCGAACGCTATAGGCTCAAACTGGAACCGTTGCACGAGATCAGCGTACTTCTTCCGCTTCCTGACCTCGGCTTATCGTGCTGCTGGCTCCACTGGCTGTGGCTGCTGGCCCGATGTTCGCTGCAGCGTAGGTGTTAACGCACGTAGCGTCCCACACGAGGCTCTTCCCACAAGCGAAGGGGAAGATGGTCATACCATCCGGCCTTTTGCCGTCTCCGCGGTCGATTCCTGTCGGCTCGAGCACGGATGGTAGCCCGGTAGCTTGCAGCGAGCGTCTGATGACGTCGTTCATGGCCGTGTGACGAGGGTGTCGTCCGGCGCTCAGGCGGCAGGTGAGCGCGTGGTAGCCTTTGTTGTCCGCCTGTGCGCCACATCTGCACCGATGAGGAATACAGACGTCGGCACCTACTCGCAGGGCCACTGAGATGCGCAGCGTGTCCCTGTCCAGAAGTGTGCCCAGACTGGCAGATGGAAGAGCGTGCATCCAGGCTCCACTCTCTGGACTCCGTGCACTCAGGAGGCGTGCCGTGTCGAACTGGTTGGAGTTCTGTAGTAGCCTGTTCAGTTGCTTCTCGCAGAGGATTGCGTCCCAGGACCTTTGCTGGTGGCGTATGTCAACCTCAGGGGCTTCAGCACCGTTTGCTGTAACTTTCCAATGTTTCATTGTAGCGGAGTACTCCCTAAGAAACGTATCAGAGTATTCCTCCGGCAACATGGTCGACATCAGTTGGCTGCAGCCATGGAGGGAGGAGATGAAGCTGGGGAGGGCGACATCTTCTGTCCGGCGCAGGCCGAGACCCCCGAACCGAGTGGGGAGGACGGTCTGATTCCAGCCTTCGGTACTGAATCTGACGTTGGTGATCTCGGTGACTGCCGATTCCAGGCACCGGTCAAGGCCACGCAGGAGCTCTGGCTGACGGTAAACTGGGGCTGCTCTGAGAATGTATTGCAGCTTAGGAAGCCACAAACAGTTCTTCAGGAAGAAGAGAGAAGTGTGGGCGTCAAGATGTTTTAGATGACTGATCAAGCGTTCCAGCTCTTCTTGTTTCCTGCTGATAGAACTCTCAGTTGCTGCTTCTGTCATCGGTGCGCCCAGTATGGTTTGGTCTTCGTCTTTTAGTTCCGATGCGCCTGGAATGACAGACTTGATGCTCGCGCTAATCTGGTCCTTGGTCTCTGTGGTGGCCGACCTGGGAAGGATGATCTCGCACTTGGAAGTGTTGACCTCCAGGCCGATTGCTGCCATCGCAGGAATGAGTCTCGTCAGGTCGTCCATGACGCTATTGATGTCGCCACCGATGGTTCCATCGTCAAGATACCAGCAGTTGAGGGAAGACTTCAAACTGCTAGCAATTAGATGCACCGCCAGAGCAAAAACAGCAGGTCCGCACGGGTCGCCCTGCTGTAGACCTGTCGCAGAGTCTACAGCAGGCCGCTTCGCCGGCTCATTTGTGCCAAGGAAAAGTGGTGTCGGCTGGGAGTACGCTTGCCAGAGAAGAGGATAGATAGAGGGAATGCGCTCTTTGATGACTTTTAAGAAGTGATCCCTGCGCAGTGTGTTAAATGCATTCCGCATGTCAACCTTTACCGTCACCTCTCCTTCTGTCATGTTCTCGATGAACATCCGCGAAGCGTGAGCAGCCGCCTCACAACCGCCCGCAGTGCCAAATCCTAACTGGATTGGGCGAAGCTTCTGGCCGACCGCAGAACTCAGGGGCTTGAGGGCACCTTAGCTGCCAGGCGACGAAAGACTGAGCCGACAGTAATCGGCCTGACACCTCTATCAGTCTTCTTCAGAGCTGTTAGCGACGCACCGAAGAATGCATCGCGGGCACGTGACGGGATTTCTCCCCTCAGCACGGTGTTGGTGAGCGCAGTCAGCGCGGTCACCAGTCGTGCCCCCGCTTCGCCGGCAGATCGGCTAGTGAGGTCCTTGAGGTGAGCTGGCCGTAGACCATCGAGGCCAGCACTAGAGCCGGTGTTGAAGGACGCGATAGCAGCGGTAACCTCTGCCTCCGTTGCTACGCTAGACTGAGTAGAGATGTCATGTGCTTCCGGAAGGCTGAGGTCATGAGGAGCGGGCGGATGTTTTCGCGCCAGAGCATCCACAACATCGTCAGAATGCGGAGCAATCTTGGATGATAAGATACGGATCGCTCCGCTGACGTTGTGATCTGCTAGTTTGGCGGAAACATTCCGCTTTAGCCGATCAGCATCTGACGATCTCTTTCGCTCCTGTTGTGTTGCCCGACGAGAGTCTGGTGTCTTTGTCTCAAAGGAAAGTGTGCCGTTTTCGTTTTCCATGAAGGCGGATATCTGGTGTTTGATCTTGGTGGTCAGAGACGTGGTAGCGTCTCCCGTGTCTCGTTTTGGCACTGCGAGACCGATGCGCGGGAAATGTAGCAGCTTTGTCCAGGCATATTTGGAACGGTCATCCAGGCCCTCTCAATGAGATAAGTCAGAGCATCTGCAGCTGCTATCCTGACGCCTTTGGGGATTCTGTGGATGATGTGACCCGTAGATTCTAGATTGGCCAGTGATCTCGCCAATGCTGGTTCGTTCATGCGATGATCGCTGTTTATTTTCTGGCTCTGTGCGTTAATCATGGTAGATTTGGTGGAGTTCGAGGTGCACGAGGGACACCACCATTTGTGCAAAGCCTCAGCCTGTGCCCGTGTGAGACGAACGCATGTCAGATGCCAGGTTTGATCACAGAGGCTGCATTGGACCCCTCTTCCTTGTGTTGGTTGTTGCACACTGGGGGCACTGCGTGCTCTGTTCCTGGCCCGTTTCCAGTTCCATTATGGCGAGATATAGGCGAGAAGTGATCTTCAGAATAGTTAATGTTAAGCAAACATACAAATAAGCAAACTTACGGTAGACAAAACGAAAAGGAATGGCAGATTGAACTTTAAATAAGTCCAAAATTCTTGTTGGATTCTTAATTACAGTGGCTTTCCTTGCGGCCTATGGCAAACAACAGCTTGATCTTGAGACTATCAAACTCAATCATCACACTATCATTCATGCACACACATTACTTCCAAACATTTTTGCCATCTTTTGTTTCAATTAACGAACCTCCACGCCACATTCTTCGAATTGGGGGTGGCGTTGGGTACATATTCATTTTTCTCCGAATGCGTAAGTGACGTCACGTTCTTGCAATTTTTTCAAATAGAGTTCTCGCAGGCAGTCGTGCTTAGCGCGTCAAATTTGTCACACTCATTTTAAAGTTTCTCCCAGATATTTCCCTTACCTTTCAAGACTCATATCTCTTCAATCCTTATTTACAAAATTCCAAATTCTTCACAGCGGCTTCTTGTCTTCTCAGCTATTACATACATCACGGCAAAATACTACTACGAGGTCAAAACCACTTTAAAAGAAATGCCAACTACGGAGCACTCCAAAGAGCGACCGACCAGCTGGCAATCAGCTGGCCAGCTGGTTGTCATTTTAGTAACCGTAAATATGTTGTAAACACCCGTGTGTGACCCCTAAAATGACGTACTTCTGATGCATTTGTTAGCCTCCGGGTGTTTTATAATGAATCTGCAAGTGTCGTAGGTTTTCAGAATTGTCTTACTATTCGGCCCGTTTTAGTGAATTTCTGCTCGGAAGCCTTCTTCCCTAGCACTGATCGAATCAATAATTGGCGACTATCGAAAGCTTTACCGGCGCGAATTACGTTGAATAAAACATCGCATTGTAATGTTTTAAGTTAACTTAAATTGTAGCTTGCAACCTGTACAAATGCATTATTTTGGAGGATATTGCTAAAAATTAACCGCACTTCATGAAGCTACTAGTGAGTGTTTCGGAGCGGTCCTGCTTAACCCTATTAGTGGCGGGGCAGATTCTGCCCACCACTCAGGTTTTTCGCACATATCTCCCGAACGGCTAGGAGCAGACCCATGCAATTTTGAGACTTTTCCCAGAATTGAATTCCGCATATGAAGTCAAAATTTTGAGTTCCTAACCTGAACAGAGGCGGTTACAGGCCCCGGTTTTGGGAGTTTTTGTTTTCGGCGACATTTGGCGATAATACGGAGATGCGAACTTCGTCTTTTTCCGAACTGTCTGAAGTATAAAGGAGTTACATAGGTTTATGGTGATTGAAGCAAGTGAAAATTAGTTGATTTTAGTGAACTATAATAAATATTGCACGGCAGAGGCGATTTCAGGGACTTGAAAAGGGGAGGTTTACAGGAAGTTATTTTGTATATACTTTACCTCCCTTTTTCGCTAACCTGGCACCGCCTATGGATGTAAATATGTTGTATAACTGGTGTCCGATGTCACAATAGCACACCACTTCTTTTATGGAAAAAGACGGTTTTATAAGGCATTTATTTTACCCCCAAATTTAGTGACCTGAAAACGCCTATGATTTTTGAATTTTCAAAAGTCACCGTCATATATCAATCCCCAATTAAATTCAATCGATCTCTGTCGATCCCCATTAGTTGCGTTAAAATCGGTTGATAAACATGACAGCTGTGTTGGATCACAAATAATCACAAATTATGTGTAGTTTTTGCCCCACTATCAAACATTTCGATTTTTTTCAGAAATGTAGATCGTGTTGAGGGAATCAAACTCCATTTGATTTGTGAAAATCGGACGGGTAGATCTCGAGATCTCCGGGGGGGGGGGGGGCAGAATCCCCCCCCCCTGCCACTAATAGGGGTAGCCTATCAAACATTTCTATTTTTTCAGAAATGTAGATCGTGTTGAGGGGAATCAAACGCCGTTTGATTTGTGAAAATCGGACGGGTAGATCTCGAGATCTCCGGGGGGCGGGGGGCGGAATCCGCCCCCCCCCCCCGCCACTAAGAGGCAGCCAGGAGCCTGCCACTAATAGGGTTAACGATAATACAATATCGGAACTAAGATATGCGCTCTCCGTCTAGCGCGCAAAACGTCTACACCATCTTCGAACGTAGGTTTATACTTTCCGAGTCATATAACGTTAAAATATTTGATATGGTTTGCCGCGAAAAACAAAATTCAGGTATCTCCATGCTGATATACGGCAGACGAAACGGCATAGCGGCAGACGACCATATCGACGCTGATACGGCCTGAACCAAAATAATACATATAATTCGTGCATAACGATTTCCAAGGCAGTGCCCTCTTATGGGACAGTGCAAAAGGATGGTGTGGCAGTTAAATGACTGTATTTGTCTGACCCGCACACCAATTATACTCGCGCGTACAACAATCCAACATGAAATTATCAGCCAGCAACTCCAGCGGTCACCACACCAAAAACCACGCAATTCAGCTTCATTACAGCTGTATTGGTCACATCACACCGTGAGGACACCACCCAGCACATGCTCCCGGCGTACAGATCAGCGTTTCCTCTTCTTTCCGTGGCGGCGCCGGTTGACGGGTGCGGGCTTCGGCGGCTCAGTCGACTCATCTTCGCTGCCACTATCATCACCGCGTGACGTCACCAGCACATCATCGGTGGCGTCCACCTTGACCGTCTCGTCCTTGCCCGGTCTGCGGGCGAGGTAGGCCTGCTGCTGGTCCTTCCGATGCACGTACTTGTGCGCCAGGGACATCTTCAGCAGCCGCCGCCGCTGCCGAAACGGAATACCAGTAGTCAATACCGAGCCAAACAATTAACACCGTGGAAGTGGATGTCAGCGGGTCGGTTCAGAAGCCGGTCATAGGGAAATCATGCAAAGATAATAATTTGTTTGTCGCGGAAAAAGCACGTACTTCTCACAGTTTGAGAAACGTCAGCAATAAACAAAAAGTGATTCCAGCCAAAGCGTTTAGCGAATGTGTGCACGTAACTTACCAATGCAAGAATTAATTTCAAAGATCTAGGGTATTTTATTATTTGTTTTCGATTAACAGTACCAGACCTGCAAAACAACACTTGGACATTTGGAATTCCCAAAGGGAAACAAATTGAACCCAGGATCACGTGAAAATCGGATCATTTTTGTTCCGGCATGAGGGTCACCAAGCGAGCCCCTAGCCATGGTATCGAGGTGTACATACCGAGGTGGGGGAGACGAAGTGTGGGTTCTCCCAGAGCTTCTCGCCCTGGAAGCTGCCGGCGAACAGTTTGACCGGGTTGAGCACGAAGCGCGGCCCGATCTCAGCCAGCGCGCCCGTCTCCTGCACGATCTGGTAGTTTCGGAACCAGATGCGCTGATCCAGCCACGAGAACGTCATCACGTGGTCGATGAACGGCTGCGTCTTGGGGTGCATCTTCGGCGCGCCGAACACCTATCGACATCGAGTCATCAAGTACAGACGGGGTTGGTGACTGGTACCAAGGAAACTGAATCAATGTTGTCCACGACATTGCATCAAAAGCGTTTCCCTCCAACTGATTACCGAGAAACAGCCGGTGAGTAACGTTAGCAGCATGGCGATACTCGGTAACACTGAGTCGGAACAAACGGGGAATGTCAAATTTCAGCCATATATGGAACGGAAGAGCTCCGAATCCTGATCCTGAACTTAAGCTCACCTGTGTCAAAAGCTCCTTGAACAGTTCCAAGTGAGGCAAGTTGAAGTTTGTGTCGAAGGATAGGAGAGGACGAGAGCCTTTCAGAGAGTTTCCCGTCATCTTCAGTTCCTGCATTGTGTGTACTGAAGTCAGAAAATACCGGTCAGATATAGATCAGATCACCTGACAGAAAAGATCGCCAGTCTTCACATCTATGCACTTAAGTTTCCTTTTGTGTACTTGATCGGCGCGAAGCAATGGGTCACAGGCCCGTTGATGATTTAAGGCTGCCTTACATGCATGGAATCGTTGCTGAGACCAAACTCCAGAGCGAACATAAAAAGCACTGCTTAGCAAAGAGGTTTGATGGTATGAAACCAGAGTGGAGAATTTAAAAAATAAAGGTCGAAATTGAGGCAAACCAAGTTTTTAATTCCATGTAAATTCTTCTACATTTGTTTCCCTTTTTGAAATACGGTTCCACCTAACCTACCATCAGCGGCTTAATCACTTCGAATATGGCGCATGACGCATCTGAACATTCTAAAGAAAGTGAAGATCAGCCGCATCTGCCACCGTAATAACATAAGTAAGTTCTTTAAGTTGCAACTTACCGCTTTCGACCAGGAAGAGGCCGGTGGGCCCGTCAGGTACGTTGGTCATCCACAGATACAACGAATCTCGACGAGGCTCGAAAAACAGGCACTTATTGCAGTTTTTCATTTCACATATCTGGAATTGTGGTATGACGTGACATTCGCTTTCTGTTTGACTACTAACATGAAATATAGCCAATGGATTGTTCTATTGGATTTATTAAAATGGAAATATGTTTTCGCTCGTTACGTAGGGACACATTTATGAGAAACGTATTTGGTAGGAATAATGTTATAATTGAGTAGAATACATTAGGCTTTTCCAAATACAAGACGAGGGCCAGTAGCTCTTTCAGACATATCATTTACTGAATATACCTGTCAATGCATCAGTAAATCTTAATATATATTTTTGTTTTTAAGCAAGATGATATTGCATGACAAATCTACATTGAGCATCAATAGTGAGACGAAAATATGCGAATATTGATTGTTTAAAAAGTATCCTCTTCGACATATTGAGAAAAGGTGTAGCACTGCCACTATTGAGAATATTGTTGATACAAAAAAGTTTATATCTGCTAGGATCATCTGAATATCAAGCAAAGCAGACATTTGCGCTCACGACATTGCAAGTAAAGTAACACGACGGCCAGCCGAGCACCTACCTCGTTGATGACGCGCTTCTCGTCCTTTTTGTCCATTTTTGACTCTGACTTGGCGTGCGGCAGCATGGCCTTGATATCGGTCATCAGGTGGCGGTACCGGTGGGAGATGCCGCGTGACGAGAACACCAGGACGCGCTGCTTGTTGATCCATTTTCCCTTTTAAAAAAAACACAAGGCGAACAACATAATATAATTTGTAGATAATTTGGACATCAGCTGAAAACTTGTTTTGCGGTGCGTCAACCTCTCCAGCTAGCTCACTAGCAAAGGACCTTAAAGGTCAACATTTAAAGAGACAGAGACAGAGACAGAGACAGAGACAGAGACAGAGACAGAGACAGAGACAGAGACAGAGACAGAGACAGAGACAGAGAATGTTGCCTGAACGGGGAAAAGTACATTCGATCACACACTGGGTAAGGCCAAGTGTTACCAAGGAATCCAAGAACAGTTTATCAGTCGCAGAGGAGTTTCTAGCCACATCGTTAGCAGACCAGCTCAGGGTTGGGAGGTTGAAGTCACCAAGGATTATGACTTCTTTGTTGGCACAAAAGTTCAGCAAGTGTCTGTTCAGAATCAAGTTTGCTTCAACCGTGTTCGATGGGGGTCTATACACAGCAGCAATATGAATATTCAACTAAGGTAACCTGACAGTTGTGCAATTTGGACATGTAACATCAACACAATCAAATTTTACACTCTGGTGAATGTACATACATACTCTGTGCTTGTGGACCACACCAGGTGAGTCACACCTTACAACACTAAAGAGACTAATATCAATAAAAGAGTTAGGCATGTGTGAAAGTAAGTAAGATTCTGTGATGCACATGATGTGAAGTTGTTGTTTGGATATTAATTCTTCGACAAGAGCTAATTTTTTCACAACTGAGTTTACATTACACTGACCAACTCGCAAGATAAACAAATGGTCAGTCAAGTTGGTCTTGGTAGACGATGCTACTCGTTTGACATGCCAGTGTCATCTGAGTCTACATAGCATTTTGGTACAGTGTTGATGGGGGAGCAGTTGACACGTCACTCACAGCATCAGCAGTAGGCATGACACCTCTCTGGGTCTCTGACAGAGCACCGACGATTGTGTATGTGACGTCTGACGATTGTGTATGTGACTCGTTGTGCTTTTTTAGCCTGAGTGAGTCCGTTTTTCTGATCCTGGCGCTGAGCGTATGTAAGGTTGCGACGGATGAACACAGTTTTGTACCGGGCAGAGGTGTTGAGCTTCTTTGCATTGTCCAGGACAAGCCTACAGAGACCATCATCTAGAATCTGTCCACAATATAGGTCACTTTCAGACCTAATGTAAACTATGTCAGTCAGTTTCACCCTTTTCCCCATGATGGCCTCAGACACAATCTCAAATGCATGTGCTGCAGCCTCAGCAGAGGTGGCCCCTAGTCCCCGAATAACAACAGAGCTGCGGCGTTTGTTCCTCTCATCCAGTTCATGTAGCTCCGGTCTGATGAGGGTTCAATAGTTGTCAGGTGAGGACGGTTGAGAAATAGCATTGGCTGAGCTAGCCATGGAGGCATAGGTTTGGGCTGGCACTAGGTGTCCAGCAGCCACAGGTTGAGAAGGTTGGACAGGTTGAGCAGCCTAGGATGAACCTGGGCAGTTCAATCCTGGATAACAGGGTAACAGTGGGGCTGGCATCACTGTCGCAGCCGGGCAATCAAATCAAGGTTCAAGGTTACTATCACCGTTGTTGGTCTGGAGTCATGGGGAAGCTTTGACATGACCAGATACGAGCGAATCATAGGCTGCCCCGATTGAATAGCTACGAGCGGTAGGCCAAACCGATCGGAATTAATGAAACTAAACTAACCTAATCTAACCCGCCATTAGGTCTGATCGGGTCGGCCTACAGCTTGTAGCATTAAGTCTGATCGGGTCAGCCTACAGCTTGTAGTCATTAAGTCTGATCGGGTCAGCCTACAGCTCATAGCCATTAAGTCTGATCGGGTCGGCCTACAGCTTGTAGCCATTAAGTCTGATCGGGATGAAACCTACTGCTTGTAGCCATAAGTCTGATCGGGTCCGCCTAAGATTCGCTTGTAGCCAGAATCTGGTGACATCATAAAGCTTCCCCATGACTCCAGACCAAAAACAATGATAGTAACCTTGAACCTTGATTTGATTGCCTGGCTGCGACAGCGACGCCAGCCCCACCGTTACTGATAGCAGTACAAATTCCCTTAATTTGTTGGAAGAGCTGACCATCAGCTCAGCAGTATGTGTCTGCGGTGCACCCCTGCCACTAACTCAAACTACTCGTCTCAAACTACATATGTAATATTAGCTGTTCATATTTACCTTTGATGGTTGATCCTTTGGTTTAGATGACTCAACAATGGCATCTTTTGAAGATTCTAGTTTCGCTGATTTCTGCATTTTTAATTCTGACTTTGGGAGTCGCTTGGACTTCTTCAGTTTCTTATGTCCAACTTTAACCATTTTTGACCCTTGGCACCCACAAAAGTTTTTAATGAGCCAATCAGATATACCTTTTCAATAAATCAGGATTATTCTGATTACTTCAACTCAATTAACTTATCCTTACAGTCTCGCGACAACGGCCTCGTTAGCCAAGGAAACTGAAACGATAATAATATTCTGGTTAATTAAGTGGAATGGACACTATTATAAAACCAAAGTTGGGACACTATTATAAAACCAAAGTTGAAGTTAGTAGAGAAGTACTCTAAGTACCGTGAGAGAAGTGTCGGCACCAGACTTCTTCACGCTCCGAATCGAAGCCAAATCGAACACGTGTGTTGTTCACGAGGTCTTCCAAATATATCGGGCCAGTAAAATGAAAATTAAAATACTGCAGTTTTTTCCTACCCTAGTATTTAGCTTTGTAATTGTTGTAGAATATCAGCATCTGTCACGTAGAAAGAAAACACTAAAATAAACCTAAAATGATTCTTTTGTATTTGATAAAAACAAATAAATATAAATAGTGATAAATACTTTTCGAAATTATCCTAATATTTCCCTTCTTCGACAATAATGACGCATCAAGGACGAGTGTTTCAGATTTTGGCTGTATGCCTACCCGTGCCTACCCAAGGCTATAAAACAACAACATGCTCGCTTCTACGTCACCATTACCTCACTAGATTCTAGGTCTTATACCACATACTTTTAGTATACTCCCAGGGCATCGAAATGTATTAATTATATTCTTTAAAAAAAAACAGAAAAAATGCCGGCATACTGAATTCAAAGAGTGAATGAAATTTCTATTTGATTTGAATTGTTGCAAAATCGAGCGACAGACATTTCATAATCCAAACATTATAGCTCATACTAAGAAACCAACCAGGTTTGCTAAACTCACCTGCCAAACTCGCCACACCTTTATTGATCGATCTCTATTCGCCTTTATTGATCGACCTTCTCAAGCGATCCAGCTGCAAATGTATTCGCTGTTGGATTAATCAAGTCGCGGTGGTTACCATGGTAACAAAAGCCTGCATTGGACCTACGCTTCCGCGGGTGCGCTGCAATTGGCGGTATTGACGCACCATCAATAAAGGCGAAATCTGACCCTTATTACCGTCAGATAAGCTGAAAGTGACCCCTATTGGTAATTGGAATTCCATGAAAAAATATTGGTCAAAAATTTGACTCAATTTTACCAAAACGACCCCAGATATAGGCAAGGCCTTTGGCATCACAGTCATGCATCATATGCTGAACGAACTATTTTAGAAATGCTTGAAATTGCGACCCGAATACCACCTATTTTCCTGTAGGCCAACATGCTAAAGCCGGCTCGCTGTAGAATGGTGACGTCACGGCTCAAATGTTGCCAGGCAAATTGACGGGGGCGTTTATACAGCCTAGGGCTGCGCCCAGATTACTTATATCAATGCTGTGCCTATTAGTAATGTCACGGTAAATAGAATAAAGTAAAGTATAAAGTAAAGTAGAGTAATCTTGGCTGTGCCTCTATCTTAATTTGGAATCGCGGAGCTTCATTCATTCGTTGCTGCACATTTTGTGGTAATGTTTATTTTAGTGGCGCCATCCGTATCTACAATAGCAGGAAATGTTTCCTGTTCTTTACTCATTTTTCTGTAATGACTTAACTACTGAGGTGTCATGGTCAGTAGGGTGTGTCACTAGTCAAAATTAAAAATGGCCCTATGATTTTCCTTTGCTCTGAGGACCCAGAAAAATGATGCTGATGTTTGTTTTCTCCAACTCTCTAGGCCAGCGGCGCAGAGCAGAGCACAAGTAGTTTGGGTAACGGTGGGGCTGGTGACACCATCGCGGGGCTGGTGTCACCGTTGCAGCCGGCCAATCAAATAAAGGTTCAAGGTTACTATCACTGTTGTTGGTCTTGAGTCATAGGGAAGCTTTATTATGTCACCAGATACAAGCAAATCTTAGGCCGCCCCGATTTAATAGCTATGAGCGGTAAGCCGAACTGATCAGAATTAATTAAACTTAACTAATCTAATATAATCTAACCCCGACATTAGGTCTGATCGGGTCTGCCTACAGCTCGTAGCCATTAAGTCTGATAGGGTCGGCACTCGGCCCACAGCTCGTAGTCATGAAGTCCGATCGGGTCTGCCTACAGCTTGTAGCCATTAAGTCTGATCGGGTCTGCCTACAGCTTGTAGCCATTAAGTCTGATCGCAACAAAACCTGCTTTTAGCCATTAAGTCTGATCGGGTCCGCCTAAGATTTGCTCGTAGACAGAATCTGGTGATGTCATTAAGCTTCCCCATGACTCCAGACCAACAACGGTGATAGTAACCTTGAACCTTGATTTGATTGCCCGGCTGCGACGGTGACGCCAGCCCCACTGTTACCCAGCAACGGTGACGCCAGCCCTACTGTTACCAAAGCTTGCCCTATCTCAATGCATTAGCGACATCAGTGGTGCCCTGGTGGTGGAAGATTGTACTAATGTACAACCATTTATTCTAAGCATCACATCGGCTCTCTAATTCCTATATATGGCCTTGCTCCAATTGCAACAAAGATAACAGAACAAAGTCTGATATGATCATGACGCTTTACACAGCAGTTAGTGCAAATATTACTGTATATTTGAAACAAATGCACCCCATTTGGTGCTAGGGAAAGTTTGGGTACCTTCTATCTCATCAGTGACATCACATAACCCATACTCTAAGCATGAATATTGGTTATTGGCTAACACACCGTGCAACCCCACCATAATATGCAGAGCAGATTGTTGTGAACATATGGATATTACACAGCATATTCAACATATGAACATTTGGGACTTTGGGACATATCATAGTCGTTATGACAACATAGTCGTTATGACAACAACATCTAATTAATTACTGATGATGTCTTAACTCATCCATTAATTACCTGAATCTGATCACAAAACACAGTGATTTAGCCATAAACCCACCATTAGTTATTAGTTAATCCCTATATTTTACCTACCAATTGATAGCAAATATCATGTTTAGTAACTGGATGTCTTCCCAAAGACATTTTGCACTATAACTAATTTTAACTTCAATAATGAATATCATGCTGTTTCCATCGCCTCGTCCGCCCATCGCCAAACTTTGTTTACATGCCAGCTGATGACAACCGACCTTGATATGACCAGTAGGCAGTATAGGCAGCGTTCACATAGTGGCCTGGCTATGATGCCACATAACTTATTTACGCTGTAGGATTAGGTGGAACGGACTGGAAGCTTGCTCAACCAGACTTAATTGGAATGGACTAGTAGACCGCTCAACCAGACTTAATTGGAACAGACTAGTAGTCTGCTCCACCAGACTTAATTGGAATGGACTAGTAGACCGCTTGACCAGACTTAATTGGAACAGACTAGTAGACCGCTCAACCAGACTTAATAGTGGGTTAGGTTAGGTATTATAGGTTATTATTCTGCAGCATTTTCACTCATAAAATATACAGTCATTGTTCCAATGACGTCATGGATGATCCTTATTTTTCCTGTGTATCTTCCTCCGTCGACAAATTAGTCTGCAATTAATTGATGTTGTTATGTCATAACAACTATGATATTGATATGTCAAAAAGTCCCAAATGTGCATATGTTCAATATGCTGTATTATATCCATTTGTAACATCTAAAACAGGTAAGATATATCTATCTGCATAGATATGGCGATGATCGTGGTGGACGATCAGCCGTGAAAGCTTCCATAAATATTTTTGTTTCAACATTGTTAGGTAAGATACATTCTAAATAGCATAAAAGATACATAATAGTGTCTTGAAAGATGCGTAGTGACAAAATAGTTAAGTTTTGTAACATCTAAAACGTCGTGGGTTTATGGTCAGTATGACCCAAAACACTGTTTGGGGAGCAACACCTTCCTAACACTGGGGCTGCTGTGACGATTCAAAAATTACAGAACACATACACCAGATATGACATTTAGCAAAAATATATTATGAAGTAAATACCAACCAACCAACAACAGAAAAATAAAACTGTCATTTAGCAGACAAACATTGGAAGGATACATATTACAAACGTGTATATACATTACGGCACTGTGCTGGGCAGGGCACAGCACAGTGTTCTGAAATTGGGAAAATTACATGCAGTACCAAAATTGTTACCTCCCAAAATACATCTTAATTTGAAATAGTTACCTCCCATTTGCCTCCTTTGTTGCCATTTGATTGAGCGTTGTGCAGTATTTGGGTTTCATTATCTGTGTTATCTTTAGGTGATTTGATGACATTTGTATACCTTACGTTTGTTCAGATACCTCCATACCTATTACCTACCTACATTTCACGTTGAAACCTAGTTGATCAATTGATAGCTTTGTTCACCTGCTGGCTTCTGAGCCACTGCACTGGTGAGAAGAGGAGGTAAGAAAGAGGTAACTATTGGCATGTTTCTTGCATGTTTTATATACTCATTCAATAGCGGTCAGATTTGCACAAAAACGTGGCATAGTCGTGTATAGTCTGTTGAGAACCTTCGGTATCATTTTTGATGAAAAATATACATTGCTGTATTTTAGGTGATTTTTTTTTCATTGCATCATGTCAATAGGTCCATTTTGACCTGCTTTGTGCACTGTGATACTTATGCCGTTATCATTTTGCAGACATTAAATAATATATTTGAAGACTGTAATGGTTTGAAAGACCATTTTTCAAACGACTTGCATTATTTACAAGTAATGTTATCATTTACGTGGTGTATTTTGGTTTTTAAAGTTGGAAGATTTGTTCTGTAATCTATTGTTATTTTGAGGAGGTAACACAATTATACTGGCATGTTTTTATTATAAGACAATCTGCTTTTTTATCACACACAAACAGGTCATTACCAAAAACTTCAATGTTTTTTTCACCAGCGGAAACCACTTTAACCTCGGAAATGTCCAGTGAATAGTCTTGACAAATTATTTAGGTTGGGATGTTTTCTGAGGTCACAATTTTTGCGGGGATTATTCAGCGCGAATAATTTAGCTGCCGCAAGGATGCAGCTAACCTGGCGCTGTTTATACAAAATAAGCTCCGGTGGCTAATGTCTTTGAGGCAGCCAGGGCAATAGAACACTGAGGCAGCTTACATACAAAGGCTGTCCTAGGTAATTCAGAAAGTTGTTTGGTGTGGGCATGCTGATGTAGTGGCAGCAGGTAAATACCCTTGTTGTATTTATATGCTGTCCCTTATCTTTTTTTTCTTCCCATAATTCAATAAGTTGAGAGAAGTGGGTACCACTCAGCTTTGGCATACCAGACCAAACATTGCAATGCATGGAGTAAGAATGTTACAAATGCCTCTCCAAAGTAATTACTAGGAACTTATATTGTCATAAATCTACTAATTAATTAAATTCCGCATGTTAATATGTATGGCTAAATTTGGGCATTTATAAATCATGCTTATAGGGTAAAAGCCCAATCTTCAGACACATCCTAACCTCAGACTTTTAATGCTATCAGACTAGAGTGCAGACAATACAGATGCACAGTGTTTTAGTGAGTCTGTATTGCTTACATTCTGATAGCATGAAAAGTCTGAGGTTACGATATGTCCAGGGTCACATCAGTTGATGGTATTGTCTCAATTATGTTTTTGTTTTGCCCTAATTATTTACTTGATGGGTTATGCTAGAGGCTAGAGCACAAGTCACTTAACCAGTAATAAGTTAAATTATATCAGTTCAGTGAAATAATAGTTTTAAATTTCAGTTTTTTCACATGATAGAAAAATAGTTCAACTATACTTTTTCATGGATATTTCGGAATTCACTAGTCTTTCTCAGATCACTTCATAACACATTTCTGAACTTTGTGCGGTTGCTATGTATAAATATGGTATGCTTCTGCATCCTACTTTTTTAATGCAATGCTGCCTGGAATGTGTTTACAACTGTGAGCAAACTATTTAATTATATCAACTTTGTCATATTCCTTACAATCTTGAGTTGAACTGTGAACTGGATCACTATGCTTGCTGAATTGTGTATATCTTGGTTATATTATGAAATGTATATTTCAAAATGAAAAATGTCAATAGAAAACTAGTTTGTATGTGGTGATGCTAACATTGGGGAAAAAATATTGAATTATATCAACTTATGTCATATTCCTTACAATCTTGATGAGGAGTTTCACCTCCGGATGATCACTTATTTGTGTAGTATGTGAGTAAAATTCAGATATATTTTGGTTTTCTTATTTTTGTTCACATGTTCCTCTTCACATGTTTTTTGGCAGTGTGTTACCTCTGCATGTATTCAAAGAGTAATTTCAGAACACTGTCACAGCAGGGCATGCCACTGGTTTTGAATGTGTTTTATCATGACTGCTGGTCGCATCTAACACCTGCTGGCGGTGACGGAGCCGGCTGCAGATGCGCCTGTGACGCTGCTCCTCGCCAAAAACCGCACCAGCAGCCTCCATCACCACCTTCACGCGCTCCACCGCCACTGTGTGCACCGGGTAGGCCCAGACTTGAAGCGGCGGGGTGACGAGGCACGTCAGCTTCTCGTCACAGAGCTCAGACATGAGCGGCGGCTCACTCACCAGCTCAGTCTCCCAGTCGAACAGCTCGCTGATGTTGGTCGCAGCTCAGTTGATGACCGGGAACGTGTACGGGCTAATTACTGGCTCGTTTTTCCGGCACTGACAGATGACGTATATATCAAACTGGCAGCGACCCGTACATCGCCATTGCCTCCACTTCAGAGAACAATTGCCTGATCATCCAGTACCTGGCAGATTACTACATACCGTCGTGTGTTTGCATCTGTAGG